>CAUYQG010015362.1:0-10601 GCA_963574415.1 Tarsius wallacei
TTAATTTAAAGTGAGAGATGTGTGACTCTTCCTTTCATTTGAACACTCAGAAGCAATTGTAGCAGTATTAAGTGGCCTAATTTCCATATCATTGTGTCTAATGAAACAGAGAGGCCCAAATAGAGGAAGAACAATGGAAAAACCACTGGTTGATAAAACAGTCAGAACACACTCAACATTTTCAGTTAAGTTTGGCATCTTATATGGGCATGGATCGTAGCACTTCAAAACAATTACCATAACATCAAAGATAGCTGATAGAGCTAGACATGGTGGCTCATACCTGCAATCTCAGCACTTTGGGAGGCTGAGGCAGGAGAATTGCTTGAGCCAAGGAGTTTGAGACTAAGCTTGGAAACATGATGAAACCTCATCTCTACAAAAAAAAAAAAAAAAATTAGCTGGGTGTGTTGGCATGTACCTGTAATTTCAGCTATGAGACAGAAGGATCACTTGAGCCCGGGAGGCAGAGGCTGTGGTGAGCTGTGATTGCACCCCTGTATTCCAGCCTGGTGACAGAGCAAGACATCAAATAAATAAATAAAATCCCTGATAAGCAATTACAATCAAAGATATAATAATAATGAAAAAGTTTGGAATATTGTAAGAACTACCAATATGTGAAAGAGACATAAAATGAGTGCATGTTGGAAAAATAGCACCAATACCCTTGCTTGACACAGGGTTGCCACAAATTTTTAATTTGTAATATATGCAATATTTACAAGAAGCAATAAAGGGAAGAGCAATAAAATGATATATGCCAATATAAACTCTATTTTTTATAGCCTGATTTAGAAATAAGTATGGTAGCCACAATGACAGATTTAGGTCCCCGTACATCTGTTCTGCCATAAATGTAGAGAAATACTAGGAAAAATAATCAAAATAAACTTTTTCTGTACTTTGGAAACCAACCAAAGACTTGCAACAATCTGAAAGGAATTCATTTATTTAAAAAAATCTCAGAACCTCTACTATGGCTGTAGAGATTGTGAGGTTTTTTACTAGTCTTTCTATGTTCTCAATTCCTCAGGTCTGAAGCAGACTTGAAAACCCACAGTCCTTAAATCATGACAGCTGTGAAAGCCAACAGTCTCTCGGTTACTGGAGAGGGGCAGACCAGGATCGTCTCAAAAAACCCTATTTCCAGATATGTTCTTATTTGACATATCTTTTAACTCTTTGAAAAAAATCCCATTTTAAGAGCGTTGTTATGTGATATGACTCAGAGATGACTCGGTGGGAAAATCCCTATTTGCAGGGCATTTGTCTAAACAATCAGCTGCATTTATTTAACACAGCAATTGGCTGAGGTGAAAATATCAATTTGGAAAAACAAAATCCCAGCATTGGAATATCTGAAGAAAGAGACATCCACAGGGCTACATACGACAGGAAGTATAGATTGTATTGGTTTCCCAGGATTTCTATTACAAAGTGCCAAAACCAGGGTGGCTTAAACCAACAAAAATGTATTATTTCATAGTGCTGGAGACTAGAAGTCCTAAATCAAAGTGTTAGCTGGGCATGCTTTCTGTTGAAGCTCTAGGTGAGAACCTTTCCAGGTTTCTTCTAGTTTCTGGTGATTTCCAGCAACCTTTGGCATTCTTTGGTTTGTAAATATATCACTTCAGTCACATTCCCTTTTCTCTCTGTATCTTCATATCATCTTCTCTCTGTGCCTATCTGTCTCTGTGTCAAGTTTTTTTCTTTTTATAAGACACCTGACATATTGGATTAGGGCCCACCCTAAAGACTATATTTTTGCCTAATTGTAATAAAGATCCTACTTCCAAATAAGGACACATTCTGAGGCTCTGAGGGTTAGAACTTAAGCATAGCTTTTTGAGGGGACACAATTCAAACCATAAAATAGACTTTTTAGACTTAATCCAGGAAAGTGATTAAATATACACGCTAACACCAGAAGCAATAAAACAACAAATTCTGGGGAAAAGTAATCTGATTTTCAAAAGTTGTCATATTTTATTATCTAAAATGTCCAGTTTTCAGCCAAAATGCATGTGACCCATAAAGAAATAAGAATGCATGGCCCATACACAGGAAAAAAATCAGTCAGTAGAACACTCCCATAGGAAGCCAAGATATTGGACATACCAGACAAATATTTACAATTAGCTATTATAATTATGCTCAAAGAAATAAAGGAAACAGAATACAAAAAATTAAAGGATAACAATGACATCTCACCATATAGAGAATAGTAATAAAGATATATACAGTATAAAAAGAACCCAATATAATTTTGGGGTTAAAAAGTACAATAACTGAAATGAAAACTTATTAGAGGAACTCAACAGCAAATTAGAGTAGGAAGAAGAAAAGAATTCACAAACTTGAAAATAGGTTAAGTAAGATTATCCACTCTGAGAAACAGAAAGCAAAGAATAACAAAGAAAAATGAAAAAAAGCCTCAGAGACCTGTTGATGCCATCAAGTGTACCAATATATGCATAATGAGAGGGTCAGAAGGAATGGAGAAGAAAGGAATGAAAGAATATTTGAGGAAATAATGACTCAAATCTTCCCAAAACTGGTAGAAAAGACAAACTCAAAGAAATCCACACTGAAGCACTTCATAGTCACACTGTAGAAAGATATAGAGAAAGATGACCAGTTGCAGTGGCTCATGCTTGTAATCCCAGCACTTTGGGAATCCGAGGCAGGAGGATTGCTTGAGCACAGGAGCCTTACCTGGCCTACAAAGTGAGAACTTGTCCAGACAAAAAAATAAAATAAATTAGCAGGGCGTGTTGGCATGTGTCTGTGTTCCAAGCTACTTGGGAGGCTGAGGCAGAAGGATCACTTGAATCCAAGAGATCAAGGCTATGGTGAGCAAAAAGGAAGCAAACAACCAAACTAAAACTAAAGGAAGCAAACAACCTAATTAAAAAATGGGCAAGATCAAGCCTGTAATCCCAGCACTTTGGGAGGCCGAGGCGAGAGGATTGTCTGAGCCCACAGGTTCAAGACCAGCCTGGGCAACATGGTGAGACCTCGTCTCAACAATAAATCAAAAAATTAGCTGGGCATGGTAGCATGCGCCTGTAGTTCCAGCTACATGGAAGGCTGGGGTGAAGGATCGCTGGAGTCCAGGAGGTCGACTCTGGGGTGGCCGTGAGTGTGGCACGGCACTCCAGCCTGTGCGATGGGGTGAGACTCCAACACACACACACACAAAGAAAAAAAAAAAGCAGGCAAGAAAACTTGAACAGACATCTCTCTAAAGAAGATATATAGATGACAAATAAGCATATTCAAGGAAGTTGAACATTATATGTCATTAGGGAAGTACCAACTAAAACCACAGGGAGATACCATGACATACTTATTAAAATGGCTAAAAACCAAACACTGACAGCGCAAAATGTTGACAAGGATGTGGCACAATGAAAATTCTCATTTTTTACTGGTGGGAGTGCAAAAATGATACATTTGGAAGACAGTTTGGTAGTAACTGACAAAAATAAACATAGACTTGCCATAGGATCCAGCAGTCGTGTTTCTTGGTATTTTTCCAAATTAGTTGAAATGTTTATGCAAAAACCTGCACCTGAAAGTTTATTGCGGCTTTAGTCATTTGTTAAAACTTGCAAACAAGCAATATCTTCTTCAATAGATAAATGGATAAACAAACTTTGGTACATCCTAACTGTAGTACGTTCATACAAAGAAATATTATTCAACAATGAAACGAAGCCACGATAAAACATGGAGAAACCTTAAATGCACGTTGCTAAGTGAACAAATCATAGCATGTTCAGTTAAGTCACATTGTAAATCAGGAGGCAGGCAGTTTCAGGACTAGTTCAGTTTCCAACTAAACAGTAGGAGGGTTCTGTCTCTTCCTCCATGGCTCTCCTAATTTTTGCTTGACAAAGATTATATACTGTATGGTACTTTTAAAAAGGCACAGTTATGGAGAGAGTTAAAAAAAATTTCCCCAGGGCTTGGGGGTGCAGAGAGGAAACAAATAGAACCCAGGGGATTTTTGGGGTAGTGAACGTATTTTCTATGATACTGTAATGGTATATATGCATTAGTATACATTTGTAAAAACCCATAGAATATATAACACAGAGTTTACCCTAATGTAAATTATGGACTTTAATTAATAACAACATATGAATATTGGTTCATCAACTGTAATGGTACAAATGTATCATTAAATTATCATGAAAAACCTAATTAGTAGGTATTAACTCTAATTTGTATAAGACAAAATAGGTTTAAAGAGATTGACTAACTAGGTATGGTGGTGCATGCCTACAGTCCCAGCTACATGGGCGGCTGAAGCTTTTGGAGTTTGAGTCCAGCTTGGGCAAACAAACAAAAACATGTTTTTGTCTTGAAGTAGAAAAATGGGGTAAAAGTTTTTGAAACTATAGCATGTTCAGCTAAGTCACACAATAAGTCTGGAGGCAGACATTTCCTGGGTGGGTTAGGTTTGCAGTTAAACAATAGGAAGGCTCTGTCTGTTTCTCCCTGGTTCTCTTAACTTTCACCTCAGGGTCACTGAATGGCCAGCACAGCTTCAGGCATCACATCTTTACATGACAAGATCCGAGAAAGGAAAGGATAGAGAACTTTTTCTGGTTTCTGTCTTTTACAGGGAGGACAATCTTTCATATGAACTCTACATTAGTCTCTTCCTTATATTTCATTGGCTAAAACTGGGCCATGTGCCTACCCCAAAACCAGTCACAGTCATGGAACATGGGGCTACAGTAATTGGCTAATATCGTTTATGATTCATTCCCTGAAGCTGGGAACAATTTTGTCTTTTACCTGAATAAAATAAGTTTTCTTTTGGCGTGGGAGAAGGGGGCCAACAACAGGGCCTCCCTCATATGCTAAAGTGCTCACAGATTTCATCTAATAAAGAAATTTCTAGTTTGCCACAAGTCACATCATCTTCCACGAGACTTCAACTCAGAGAGAAATTTTGAATGACCTGTTAACCTAAAAATGTGGAACCCACAAACAAGGAAGAGAATACTGCAGGAGAATGCCAGGAAACATCAAATAATTATTATATTTTTGTTTTAAAACAATTTGGATCACTGAGACAAATATTTGTAAATCAAATATCCTTTAACACCTTTCCTTTAAACTTTGTTGAGAGTAGTTGTATTATTAATCCAGATTTTATGACTGGTACACTATTTGTTAAAAAAGTCTTTGTAACACATTTTAAAAAATCATTAAACTTATTATAACTTTTGGCTTCTGGGTTGAAATGGCAAATTGAAGAAACAACTATTTTGCCCTCCCTTCTCGAATCCCACTAATACTATAACAAAGGCTATTTTAAAATAAATAAGAGAACAACAAAATATTGGAAATTGGAAGCTGAATGGATGAAAGACAGCTGACTTAGCAGACTCAAGATAGAGAAACCCTAAACTAAAAATAATAGAAGCTGGAGAACAAACTAATTTACTCCACAGTATGTACAAAAGCATCATAAATCTTGGAATTAGACATAAATGGGGTGAGGATGCAGCACTTAGGCAGGATAGGTGAGAATAATTTCTAGATTCCCCAGTCTACTCTTTATCCCTAGGCAGCTGCCCCTGTAGTACCATAGCAAAGGACTGGAGGTTTATTTCTGGAAGACACCGACATGTCTAGGTACCATATGACAACAAGAAATTCAGATAGGTTTTTGTGCACTAATTGCAAAATGCCAAAAACGCCTCTCTAATCTATTCCTCAGCTCTGCTCCTAGCATCCAGTAGTCAGAGCCTTGCTCTTCAGGGAGAAGATTGGAAACTTCTCTGGGAAGCCTGACCAGCCCAGGATAAAAGATCTACAGATACTGACTTTGGGGACTCCTTAGCAGTCAGTCCACCCTGATCCATATTGTCTACCATAAAGTCCATAAGTCCATAAAGTCCTTAAAGTCCGTGCTAACATTCAGAGTTTCCCATCAATTTTTGGTCCCTTATTATTAATCATGAGCAGACAGTTTAAGGTTCATAAGACAATTTCAACAAAGTCTCTAATCCAACATGAAAAACAGAAACACCACAGATAAAAAGCACATTGGTAGAAGCAAAGATCTGCTTTTAAAAAATTATTACTTTTATCCTTGCACATAAGGGAGTATCTCACATCTGTGAGTTAAAACAATATACTACTAAAAAGTAATAAAAACAAGACCTTGGAAATTTAAAATAAAATAATTAAAATGGCAAAGGAAAGAAGCATGAGGAAATCTCCAGAGAGTAAGAGAAGGAAGAAAGGAAGATTAAAATAGAAGAGAAATGATAAGAAAATAATAAGACTTGTCTAGGAAGTCCAACATAAAAATAATAAAAATGTCAAGAAAAGAAAACAACATAGATAGAGAGAAGGAATTTATCAATGAAATGATTCAAAAAATTTTCCCAAACCAAAGGACATTTTCCATTCTGTAGGGGCCCACTGAAGGCCCAACAAAATGGGTGAACATAGAGTCACTGAAAGTCATATTACTATTGAATTTCAAAATTAGTGAAGACAGGAATAAGAATCTAAAAGTTTTCAGGATAGATGGATAAACAGATCACAGCCCACCTAGAAAGGATTAGAAATTATAACGTACTGGAAGATCTAGCCAGAGCAATTAGTCATGAAAAACACATTTAAAATTTAAATGATTTTGAATTTTTTAACAGCAACATTAGAAGTTAGAAGTCAATGGAAAAAATGCCTTCAAAATTACAATATGCAAATTATCACTCAAGTAGGAGGATAAAATAGATATTTTCATATGTTTTTTACCTCATAAAAATGGCCTCTTTGCATTACTTTTTTAAATGAGGTAACAAAAGTATATGCCCTTCCAAAACAAAAGAGTAAACGAAAGGATAAGAAAGTGATGAAGAAAAAGGAGGAGGAAAAAAATGAAAGAAAAAAAAGAAAGAAAAAAGAAATAGTCAAAAGAAGCAGGAAGGAGGTAAAAATGAATTCCCAGAATACTGGCAAAAGTGGAGTCCAAGATGATTGCTGTGCATGAGGCAAAGAGGGTACTCAGTTCAGGTTGGATCACATTAAAACATTTTTGGAAAAGTGCAGTGCCCCATATCTGTAGTCATCTTACCCTTTAGGGTGATAACCATAGTGACTATCACTGGAGCCATCACTTCTACTGATGAGATGAAGGATGACTGAGTTAGAAGGGTGTGACAGTGAAGAAGTATATATTCTCAATAGTAATAGTGACAGTACTGTCTCATGTCTCTCTTTTAACCAACAACTTAAGAGTCTTCTGATCATTGTCAATGTCAATGCAGAAAAAATGTTGGAATAATAATTTTTCAACAAATGTGCTTATGTCCATGCAAAAATTTTAACTAGTTGTATTGAATTTTAAAACATTAAAGTTATTTCTGTTGAAGTTAAGATCAGAACAAGGACACAAATATGACTATGATTTTTAACCTTGTTCTGGAGGTATTGGTCTATACCACCAGGCAAGAAACATGACTAACAAAAACTAAAATGGAAAAAACAAAACTCATTATCTGAGGATGACCTCATTACCTTCCTAGTAAATGAAAAAGGATCATCTAAAAATTATTAAAATAATAAGCATTCAATTAGGTAGCCAAATACAAGATAACATACACAGAAAATGGCTTGCTAAATGCCAACAAATAGCTACTTGGAAAAAATTATGGGACATTAAAGAATTCCATTTATAATTGCTATTAAAAAAAGAAAACATGAAATGAACATGAATGAACAAAAATAGTATAAGCTCTTTATGAAGAAAACTGTGAGACTTTAAGATGGTTTGAAGACATAAAGATGACCTAATAAATAGCAATATAATGTTACTAAAGAAAAGGACTCAATATTGGCAAGTAATCAATTCCTGAACTGATAAATACAGTCAAGTAATGAAAGTCAAAATTTCAAAGAATTTGCTATGATGTGAAAAGGCACTAATAGCTAAGACAAATTTTGAAGAGACCAATGAAAATTGGCCTGCCTACCCAATGTCAAAACATTGTTTATAGCATTAGTAACTGCATAAGTTTCCAAAGACACTCATAACAAAGTATCAAGAACTAAGGGGTGTACAACAACAGAAATTTACTCTGTTATAGTCTGAAGACTAAGTCTGAAATTAAGGTCCTGGCAGGGCCACATTTTCTCTGAAGATGCCAAGCAAAGATTCTCCCTTGCCTCTTCCTAGCTTCTGGTGTTTATTGGCAATCCTTGACATTTGTTGGCTTGTAAATGTGGCACTCCAATCTGTGTCTCTGTAGTCACATGGGTTCTCCCTGTGTCTCCACACATCATCTTCTGTGTTTGTGTGTCTGTCTCTGTGTCTGCTCTTCTTCTTATAAGTTCACCAGTCATATTGGATTATAGATCTGCCCTACTCAGTGTGACTTCCTCGTAACTATATCTGCAAAGATTTATTTCCAAATAAGTTCACATTTTGAGGTTTTAGGAAAGATGGGAATTTAGAAGGACACTATTCAAACCAGTAGAGTAATTAAAGCATTGTTATTTTTAGAAACTGCATACTATTGCAAAATAAGCAAATGAATCAGTAGGACAGAATATATAATTCAGAAACAGACCACTATATATTTATGTTGTAATTAAAGATGATAAAGCATCTTGGGTTGGCAATGGCTATCCATTTCAAAAAAAAGAAAACAAATTTAGAGAATTTATTCAAACATACATGAAAATAAAAGTCCACATAAAGAGCTACGTTTTAAAAACAAAACAATAAAACATTAGAAAGCTAATATAAGCAATTCATAATAAAAAACAAACTATTCAAAATGACATAAAATAAAATAAAATTAAACAAAAAATAACAGATATGGAGGAAATCTTTGCAGAATACATGTATCATTCTAAGCAGCCACTCAAAAGAATGAATCATTGTGATATAGGATAATGTGGGAAAACCTTCACAAAAAGTGTTAACTTAAGAAAAACAAGCAAGTTACTAAGTGATATATACTTGATGACATATAAAAAACATTAGATTAGGAAAGACTATAAAAGTATTGCAAATAAAATTATTCTATTTATTTAAAAATGGAATATATGGGTAAGAGTGTGTATTTATAACTAATTTTACAGAATCAAAGCTATAAGTTTATACCCCACACTCGTACCAAATTAACCTCTGGATAGAAGAGGACTTCCTAAACTCTTGCTTACTCGCTTTATTATGACATTTATGTATAGTATGGCTCTTTTACAATGAAGCATATTTCTTTTCCAGTGAATTTTTATTTTAAAAAAGACAGCAATAAGGTTGAGGGCTCATCTTAGACATACTAAGTTGAATTTTCCAGGGGCTTCAACTTTGTCTTCTTCAAAATCTTCCTTCATGATCCTAATAACAGGTTGCGGTCTGGAGACACTGGCTTGGGAGATTATTTCTGCAGCACAGATGGGAAATGATGACTGTTCAATCAAGCTTATGTCAGGAAAAGGGAAACAAATGAGAGATTCAAAAGATCTTTATTTGTTTTAAGAAATGGAAAGAGGCTGGGCTCAGTGACTCAGCCTGTAATCCCAGCATTTTGGGAGGCTGAGGTGAGTGGATTGTCTGAGCCCGTGGGTTTGAGACCAGCCCGAGCAACTTGGTGAGACCTCATCCCTATAATAAATAAAAAATTAGCCAGGCTTAGTAACACACACCTGTACTTCCGGCTACTTGGAAGGCGGAGACGGAAGGATGCTGGAGTCCAGAAGGTTGGTGCTGGGGTGGCCGTGAACAAGTATGCCACTGCACTCTAGCCTGGGCGACAGAGTGGGACTCCAACTCAGAAAAAAAAAAGAAAGAAATGGAAAGAAGTGCTCATTAAACACTGATAAAGTAGACATTAGTTTACTCTTTGGTGTCAATAATAATAGTATGAATGAGCCTAATATTGGACTGTCAGGTGGCCTAAAAGGGCTAAAGGGAGTTCTTTGAATATTACACTTAGCAAAGCAAGCTTAAGAACACAGGGACTTTTCATTAGTTACATTCAGAAGAGACCTGAGACATTACTCACATTCATTTTACAGTCAAGTAAAGGGATGCTTAATTCTTTACATCTTTTAAAAAAATTATCATTTAAAAATATTTTTAAAAAAATTTATTTGAAAGGTGCGGGGTACAAGTCAGGATTAGGTACATAAATGGTCTCAGTGCAAGTAAAGTTTGGGCCTCCCATTGGTCCTCACTTCACCTAGGTTAGGATCAGATATCCTTAGGATGTTATTATGTGCCCCTCCACTTCCTTTCCTGGTAGTGTCCATCTACTGCCAATCCCTTTCTTGTAGTGTTATGATAAGTGTGAAAGGTTTACTTATGAGTGAGAACATGTGGTATTCAGTTCTTTGTTTCTGTGATAGATCAACTCTAAATCCATCCAAGTTGCTACAAAGTCCATAATTTTGTCTTTTTTTATGACTGCATAATATTCCATCGTGTATATGCACCACATTTTTTAAATCCAGTCCACTTTTGATGGGCAGCACAGTTGGTTTCATGTTTTTGCTATTGTGTACAGGTCATAACCCCAAAAGCTCATGACATAAGAGATAAGATAGACAAGTGGGAC
>CAUYQG010015364.1:0-47359 GCA_963574415.1 Tarsius wallacei
TACTCTCAGAGCTTCAAAGTCCCTGTTAGTGGAATGTGCCAAACAGTAAAGGAAGGAAATGGACCATCAGCTCCTGAACTCATCCTAGTGGTCTCAGGGTCCGCAGCCCGCCTGGATCCCTAAAGCTCAGGCGAGCCTCAACGCTGGCTCCCAACATCCACCATCATGCCCAATTTCTGTGACTCAGAAAAATCAGGTTAGGGTCCATTATCTTGGTCACGTTTGTACTTGGTAAGACTTTGAATGTAAAGGTGGGAAATTCTGTTTTTTAGATACTTATGGTATTATGTTTTCCCCTTAAACCTTAAAGAATCTATATTTTTACTGCTTGTAGATTTGCTTCATTATACTCTTGGATTGAGTATACTATTTTATTGAGATAAAAGTACTCTATTAAAATTACACCAACATGAAAGGGCATTTAGATTCCACCAATAAACACCGATGGCCTTAGAATAAAGAATTCTGAAACTACATGAGCGAGTGATTCACAGGAAGATCACCCATGTTTAGCTAGAGAATAATTACCAAGATTGATAGGTTTTGATAACATATTCATTTCTTTTCAATTTAAACAAACAAATCACACAAGCAGAAAATTCAAATTGCTATTTTAGCAATTTTTTCTACTCTGTATGACCCTAAAAATTCCTAATGCTCACCTGAGAGAATCTGACTTAAGTTTATAGACCAAAGCTCAGACCTCAGTGACCAGCAACCTCATTCTTTCATCTTCTTTTGTAGGCACATCAACATCTTGCTGCGCTTTTTGTGGGGGGGAGTGGGGGGAAATTACAAAAGCATATACTCATACAACTTGCACACACATATGTACATAGGAATACAAATACAGAACTCTAGGTTTTTCCACTCAGACCCCTAAGCCTTCCCAGAAAGATAGTATGCTTCCTCATGTGCCACAGGAGTGATTTTTTCAGATGGGTAATGAAATTGCTTTGTGCAACAGTCATGATAAAAAAGTTCATATTGCTGCAGAATATTAATACAGGCATTAGGAAGTAAGTTCTTTTAAATCAATCAAAGAATAAATCGAGGGCATACTCAAAGGTTGAAGTCAACAACCAAGGCAAGTCAGAAATCCTTTAGAATCTAAATTTACATTAAACTTGGAGACCCAAGTTAATCAGACAGAGCTTTGGCAACGGAAACCACAGACAGACTGACTGACTGACTCAGAGACAGTTCGACAACTGCCAGCATGACTGTTGGAGGGATGCCAAAGAGCCAAAGGCTGGGATTACCATCCAGTGCCTGGCGTTCTGATACTTGTGTTTGAAGCTTTCTCTCTTATACTTCATCCAATATTTGTGTTTGGCTCCAAAGCAGCAAGGATTCACAGATTTTTTTAGATCATTAAATGTTCTTATTTTCAAGAAATATAACATTAGTTGTAAAAGAGCACACTTTTCTCTGAAGTGTAAAGAAAATTTTGGTGAACTGCTTGACGCTCAGAGAAATCGGCGTTGAAGCCTGTTTCAATCTTCATCTTACTCCCACCCCCACAATCAGAAATCCACATCCATGATAGGAACGGATCTCGTGTCGCACTCTTTCCTCTCCCGCTGCACGGTCCTTTGCCCAGACCTACTCTCTCACTCTTCACACGGCCTCCAGGAGGCTCTGCTTGGGGAAGTCACCCCGCAGGGCACACCAGTGGCAGGAAAGTCTGCCCTAAGGAGAGGTGGTTGCTCAGGCATCCCTGGAACTGTGAGGAAAGGAGCAGCACACAACAACCTTCCAAGGGACCAGAGGGGGATGCTGCAGTCCCACGGCAGTGGCCACTTAATGTGAGCTTTGGCCTACCCTTCTGGCAAAGGCTGCCATCAGGCAGCTCACCTGGCGTCAGGAATTCTGATGCCACATCAGGACTCCCCAGGCTCATGCAGAGGACCAACTTCCCACCCACCCGGGGGCCTGCAGCCCTGCAGGTGAGCTCACCTCTGGGTCCCTGAGGAACAGAGCCTTCAGGATCAGCGAGTGCACATCTCCGATGAGCGGGTAATGCATCAGGAGGCCGAGGCAGGTCTGGTGGTTGCTGGAGATCACTGGACGAGAAGGAAAGAATCCAGAGGCAGTGGCAGCTAAGAGACTTTGCATTAGTGAGAATATGAAAACGAACAACTTAGAGTCAAGGAAAGCAAACCAACAACGCAACTGGAGTGATGGAGTCGGGACAAGGGGTTCTTGCCACGGGCCTCTGAGGCCGCTCACCACATGGTCAGCAGCAACCTAGTCTATCAGCACGTGTCCTCGGGGTGCTGAGGGAAGAAGTTCAGGTTCAGATAAGTACCTGAACATGTTTATATAGTATATGTTTGCAATATAAATAAATATAAATACATCCTCGGAAGCATGCATTTTTATTGCCACATACTAGGTTATGTTTAGATATCTCCAGTTTTACTGTGAGGACTAAACCTGATCTTTTTTCCTCTTGTCCAAATCCCCAACTAAGATGTTTTGGGACTCGGCCTGATAAGGACTCACCAGACTACCCTGTACACTAAAGTCTGTCTCCCAACCAGACTCTGGCACAGCATCACGTAACAAGTAAAGAAGGAGATCAAAGTGTTTTATGACCCGGCAAAGCTGTCTCTTGGGAACTCCCAGACTCTGGGAACCTTGTAAGATACTTACCTATCCTTTCTGAAGTCTGTCACATACAGGACTTCATCTACGTTTTCCCACCCCCTTATCACAACAAAACATCTCTACTGATTTCCAAAATTCCTTAGTTAAGACCTACAAATTACCAGTCAAGAAATCTCTGAATCCACCTATGACCTATAAGTTCCCACAAGGGAAGTGTCCCTCCTTTCTGGGCCAAACCAGTGAAAATATCACATGTATTGATTTATGGTTTCCCGTAACTTCTGCCTTCCTAAGATGTATATAGCCAAGCTGCCATCCAGCTATGGTGGGCACACGTTCTCAGGATCTCCTGAGGATGGGTATTCCGGAACCTAGGCCCTCAAGTTTGGTTCAGAAGAAGCCATCTTAATTAAAACATTTCACAGGGTTTGGCATCTTTTTGTCAACAACTGTTTAGAAATTAGTAAACAAAACAAAACAAAAAACTTAAGAATGGATAAGAACCAGTTCAAAATTTTCATAATATTTACCTTGATGATTGCATCATAACTTACATGTTATATTTATTCTTTTGTATATATAAACATTGTATAATTCAAAACTAAAGAAAATATTGTTTATTCTAATTACCTGTTTTTCTAAAAGTAACAAGAAATTTAGGAAAAGCATATCTATGCAGCATTTCTTAGAGGAAAAATGTCAAAATCTTCATTGATAAGTCTAACTGTGTTTTGTAGCCTGTCATTTAATTTTTTTCAAACCAACCTAATCATAGGAGCAGTTATTAAACACATATTTTCAGGCAGGTCTAGGTAAACTGCTTTATTTCTTGGCAATCTACCTGCCACTGCTGTCACAGTCATGTCCACTAATGACGCTGTTTTGTGAGCCACACTGACGGCCTCCACAGTACTGACTGTGCAGAAATTTAACAACTTCCTGGGTTTGCAACCGAAGCTTTTTCATGCCTCAGTGCTTGACAAAAGTTCCACAGGAAAACAACTGTGGTTCAACGGAAGCAACGCAAATCACAAAATAAACAATTATTTGTAATTAGAAGTGCCCTGATTCTTATGCTTCTTTTCCTGCTATTGGAGACATCATTGTGTGCTACAACCGCCCTCCCCCCGCCACGAGCACTATGGGGAAGGAGACAGGACTGGGTAAAGTGAGTAACTGTAAGCTGTGGAGGGAACCGATTTATCATCTTCATTTCCGTTGCGGCTCTGCCAGCCCGCAATTTCATACATCTGCTTTCATTTGTAAAGCACTCACTTCTCCTCCTCCTTTTATATGTGTTCAGACTCTTCTTATTTGTTTATTTTTTCACATTTACCTTCAGTTACCTGTTGTCCTTTTTTCTCTAGAAATTCAAAAAGTTAGGTTACTGAGAATAGTACAAAGTTTTAATGTAGTTTTTTTGAGACCTAACAAGAAAACTCAGAGGATGAATTCATCTTACAACTCAAAAGTTATTCTATACCAGTAACTGACCAAGGAAGAAGTCATGTATTTTATAAGAGAGGTGGGAGAACTTTGTGGAAAGGCCTCTGGGGTCACGACTCAAAGATGTGGTTTGAACTCTGGGCCCACCCTTGAACCTTTCATAAAGTCGCCTAATGATTAAGTGACGGAATCCACGTGACCAATTTACAGCAAGTGTTCAAAACCTCATCAGGTAACCTCTGTGAGCTTAAGTTTGGCCATCTGGAAAAACTTTTTACAATTAAAAAAAATTCCTTGCCCAACTCATTCAATCCGATCAGTACCTGCTGAGTCCCTGATTCACAACAGGCCCTAGGTTAGGAAAGGATGGAGGGAGGGACAGAACCAGGTCCCTGCTGGAAGAAAGCACAGTGCAGAGGGCACATGTGCAGCACCAGGCCACTGCTGCGACCACCACCACCACCAGGCAACAATGGATCCGTGGAAGCTTTCTGTGGCTTGGCCACATGCTGAGACCTTTGCCTACGTTGTCTTATTTAATTTCCATGACAATCTTTTAAAGGTACAATTAGTATCCCTGTTTTACAGAAACAAAAGTTGGTACCTGGAGAGTTAAGTCTCTTGCCCAAGTCACACAGTGTTTTGCTAGTGGAGCAGGATTGGAAACTCAAAAGTCTAGCTAGCTGCAGGTCTGTGCTCCAATACAAGGCCTTGTTTCAAAAGGCCATTGTTTCTAAAATCTAGTGACATAATGGATGTAAATACCATCGTAAACAGTAAAGCCAGTCAGCATCACTGCTCTGGTGAGGTAGTCTTAAGTAGCCTGGAAGGTCAGCATAACCCAGTCTCTACAACAGGTGGTTTAGACACGGATATAAAGATGGATGAGAATTAGAGCATGGAGAGAACTTTTGAGGCTATCAGAAGTCATAAAATACATAAGGGAAGCCAAATAATGTATTGATATTCTGCGTGTAGAATGAAAGGAAGCTAACATTCTTTCTTCCATTCATCCCTCCATCCATTTCCCTATTCATCCATCCGTCATTTCCCATCCATCCAATCACTGCATGCAATGAACATTTCCTGAGCACCTATTAAATGCCAGATATATAGAGACTAGGCTAGGCACTGGCACTAGGAACATAATGGTGAATGGTATGAGTCCTGTGCCTTCAGGTAATGTTATCTCTAATTTACTATTGAAAATCTGCCGTTTTGGAATACGTTTAATTCAGGATTACATACACTAAGTATTAAATCCCCTTCTGAATAACTATTAGAGTAGGCAGAAGAGAATTATACAAGCTGGTTTAAAAACAGACTAGCAGGGATCGGACAGTAAACTTTTGTTAAACATGAGAAACGAATCTGTAATAATATTCCTTCTTCAATGTTCATTCTAAGACAGGGCAATGACATGGGGGAAAAGAATGAAAGACGGAAAAACCATGCATTTGGTGCCTACCTACATGAAGTATGTTTATGCTTTGAAGGCAAAAGACTGAAGACACATCTGAAGAGCCGACTCAGGGGAGGTAAAAGCAAAGGTAAGGGGTACCTTGGAAAGCATAGCGAATTTGTACTAGAAAGCCCAACTGGATCATGACCTTGTCACTCTTGTGAGAAGCCGAGCTAGTGGCTTCGCATCACGGGACGTTCATTCCTCCCACTGATAAAACAAAACGATGCAGGGGTGGCACGGACGTGAGGAGGGAGGTCCCTGTCATGCTTTGTGGTCCGTGAGTTCACCCTTGGTGGACAGCACTGCCTCTATAGGAAGCAGAGCTGACTGCCTGCCTAACCTTTAAACAACCCGAAACTGTCTGGAGTGGTCAGGGGGAGCTGGTTTAAACAGTTTCCCCAGGAGGAAGAAACAAAAACACAGTGATAACAGTAACGATAAGCAGAAAACTTAACTGCTTTGAGAATGTTTAACAAAATGTGTAACTCCAAGCTAGCCATATCTACGGTTGTAACAGTGTGACACACACAACATATTTTTGCAAATTACTCGACTTCATATTGAGATATACTTTCTCACAGTAGTAAAGTGGACTAAAACCAACTACCTCAAAACCGGAAACTCAGTCCAGATTTCCTTTAACTTTCCTCAGATTAAAAAACGCAGCTGTCCCCTCTGAAGCACCTGCAATGTGCCTGGCGAATCACCGCGTGTTTCACACACATCCCGCGTCTTCCTGCCTCCTCCTAAGGAAAGCACTGCCATCAGTCCCCTCTTAGGGACAGGGTCTCGGGGCTCCAGAAGGGCAGAGGCCGGGCAGAACCCAGTCTGTGCACTCGGGGGGCTCCTCTCCACCACAGTATCCAGGCATTCCTGCAACCCCAGCCAAGCGGCCCGTCAGGGGCACCTGCGCACACCCGCAAGGCAGACATGCTGCCAATGTCTCCTGAACACCAGCTGTGTGCAAAGAAGCCTCGAAGACACTCCAAGACGAGTCCTTGGTGTCCAAGGCCGGGGCAGCACGTTAGAAGTAGGCAGAAAATATTCTATTTGCCTATAAAATGGTATATAAAAATAATCACTTACAAAATAAAAACAACGAGTTAACAAGAAAGGAAACCTAAGGCTTTCTCATACCTTACTTCACTAAAAATAAAGCCAGTGTGTGTGGAAGTGCCTCACCGGGCACAGGGCATGCAGCAGATGTTCAATTCATACAGCGAGCTCTGAAAAAAATTTGCTGAGGGTCTACTATACATGGCAGAAATTACATGATTACCACCTGCAGTCTCTTCAACTAAAGACCTTAACTATTTTGGCTTTCCCAGTGTAAAACGGCAACATACAAAAAGGGATTGCAAAGGGACCAGAACACAAGGCACAAAGAATGGACAGTAAGACATAAATACAGACAAGAAAACTTGTATTCCGTTCCATCTTGGAAAAAGCCAAGCAAAAAGCATGGTCTCACCTGCAACAAACAGTGGTTTGGGTTGTGTGTTTAAGACCCTGTCAAAATTCCGTCCCGGGTTTTCCTCCTGGGTGCCTTTGTGACAACTGCCTCTCTCAGCACCAGGAACCACTACAACCATCACCTTGAGACCTAAGACCAACACATACTCTTCTGTAAGCATTTAGGATCGTCTTTGGCAAGTCCTTATTTCTCTAGTAGATTTTGTGCAGAATAATATGGACTTTTAAGTTTATTTTTAAGAAAGAGGACAATCTCAAATTCAGAGTGGCTTACTCTTTTGGCTGGAAGAAGATTTTTTAAATTGCTATTGTTACTGCTAAATACACTTTAAACAGAACCTATTTTTATAAGAGATCAAACGACATAAGAGGTCTTTTACTCAAAAATTTGCATTTTTAAATGTACATACAGTGTTGCCCACAGTATATAAGTAGCAAGTGTCCAACTGCAGACATGCCGGTGGCTAGGCTGTGGGCACAGGGAGAGGAACACTGGCCAGGAAAAGCCAGCGTGACCTGTGCTAGCTCCAGGACTCGAGTGCCTAGCGGTGGAATCTGAAGCTGGTCAGCTCAGCAACAGGCTTCAATCTTCTCCACCTCATTACCCACTGAGGGAATGAAACGAGGCAAGGGAGTGTAACAACAGAGTCCTGTTAACACTAGTGTAATGCCTGTAGGGAAATACTCAGAATCGGAGCCCACGTTCCTTTCAATGCCTGTGAAATGTCATGAAAGTGAAGCTTGGAAAGAATGCGGTGGGCACCGAGATTTAGAAAAGAGATGGCCTGATTCGTAGATTTGCCTCTCTTAATTTTTAATACAAATACAAGAAAACCATAGGTCAGGAATTAGTTAGATCTGAATACAGCATACACAGGTACATTTTACTTCATTGTGCCTTGTGATCTGTAATGCCTTAATCTGAAATACAGGCTGACAGTAAAGACGGCTGAAGGCTAGAAGGTACTTCAGAGGTGTGGACGAGATCCTTTTTCTTCTGTTGGACTGTGTGCTCATTCATTTCACAAATCTTTATGACAAACCTGTTTGTTTCAAACACTTCAGAGCTAAGCCCTAAGGACATGGAAAGAATAAGACAACCTCAACTTTCTCTTCAGATTCAGCAGAAGGGCACACAACACGAGCCCAAGGTAGGCAGGCCGATCACAGCGGCACACACCGAGGGCTATGACATCTCCTAGACTGGAGCCTGGGAGGCTGGTGAGGTATCAGTCAGCAACATGTGGAAGCAGAAGGAGACAAGACACGGAGGGGCTGACGGCAGGGGCCTGAGGAGGTGGAAGATGTGGAGGGATGAAAGCCCGTAGAGGGCCTGTGTGCAGGTGAGCCACCAAGGCGTTCTCAAGTAGGTGCGTGGACAAACTGTGGCATAGCCAGACAATGGAATACTACTCAGCACTAAAATGAATTTGCTACTCAAACCAAGAAAAGACACAGAAGAAACGTAAATGCTTATTACTAAGCAAAAAAAAAAAAAATTCTGAAAAGGTTGCATACTGTATGATTCCAACTTTATGACATTCTGGTAAAAGGCAAAACCATGGGGACAGTGAAAAGACCAAGAGTTTCCAGGGATGGGGGGAGAAGAAGATGGACAGAGCACAGAGGATTGTAGGACAGTGAAATTAGAGTTGTCCCCTTATCCATGGGGGATACATTCTCAGACGCCTAGTGGATGCCTGAGACCTCAGATAGTCCTGAATCCGGTATACACCACGTTTTGTCCTACACATACATACCTGTGACAAAGTTTAACTTATAAATTAGGCATAGCAAGAGATCATCAGTAATATCTAATAATCAAATAGAACAACTGTAACAGCTGCCAGCATCACTACTCTTGAGTTTTAGGGTCATTATTAAGTAAAACAAGGGTAACCTGACACAAGCCCTGTGATACCCTGACAGCTGATCTGGTCACCATGATGGCTATTAAGTGACCAGCGGGCAGGAAGTTCACACAGCATGGGTACACGGGATGAACGGAAAACGCACATCCAGGTGGGCAGAGCGGGATGGCGAGAGGTTGCATCACACTACTCGAATGAGCTCAATCTCTAACTTGTGAGTTGTTTATTCCTGGAATTTTCTATTTGATGTTTTTGAATCTTGGTTGACCTTGGGTATGAAACTGTGGAAAGCAAAACTGCAGATGACGGGGGGTGAGGCGGGGGTGGGGGGGCTGCTGTTATGGAGGGTGCTGTAGTGGTAGAAACACGTCCTCACACATTTATCTAAACCCACAGAGTACACGACACCAAGAGCGAGCCCTAACGTTCCCCAGGGACCCTGGTGCAGCGAGGTGTCGATGTTGCTCGTTAACCGTAACACACGCACCACTCTGCCGTGGGATGCTGATGGGGGGGCATGTGGTAACCCTGCTTTCTGCCCGGTTTTGCTGCAAACCTCGAACCTTTCTAACAAGAAATTCTATTTTTTAAGAAGTAAACATAAAAGAAAACCCAAAACAACAGACAATGTGCTACTGCAGAATATCAGCCTGTTAGTGAAATTTTAAAAGACTGTGAGATTGTTAAGCTCAAATATACATTCACATACATGGTACTTGTAATAGGGAACATTAATAGCTGTATTCGATATAACCATAAAAACTGACAATGCCTCATGTCTCTGAGAGAGCTGGCAGTCGGGAAATGCTTGAACGCTCCTTCAAAAATAAGACCACTCATTTGTGCTTTGATAAAACTTTGTGATGTATTCTGATGTGGTCTAAAATGTTTAGTCACTGAGGTTAAGCAAAGCTTTTCTAGAAAAGACAAATAAATTCAATTTGCAGTTGAAATAAACTGCATTTGACATGCATATAACATGGCATATAAATATGGAGATTTCTGAAAGAAATAAAAGTAGATCTACCATTCAATCTAGCAATCCTACTGCTTGGTATCTACCCAAAGGAACAGAGGTCATTGTACAAAAAAGACACCTGCACTCATATGTTTATCACAGCACAATTCACAAGTACAAAGATGTGGAATCAACCTAAATGCCCATCAACTGACCAGGGGATAACGGAAATGTGGTATGTATGTATGTATGTACATACACACACACACACACACACACACACACACACACACACAATGAAATACATCTTCTGCAGCAACTTGGATGGAACTGAAGACCAGTGAACTAACTTAGGAACAGAAAACCAAACACTGCATGTTCTCACTTATAAGTGGGAACTAAACTAAGGATCACTAAAGATATAGAGGATGGTATGATGGACAATGGAGACTCAGAAAGGAGAGGGGGAATGGGAGAGAGATGAAATATCACCTATCGGGTACGATGTGCACAGGTGGGGGTGGTGGGGACACTTGAAGCCCAGACTTCTTCACCACTATACAACACATTCATGTAACCAAAAACTATTGGCCCCCCTAAAGCTACTGAACTAAAGAAAGAAAAAAAGAAAGTAGAGAAACAAATTCTGGGTGGGGCAGATGGAAACACTGTCAGACAGACAGACAGTGGCTGATGAGTTAGCAGAGCTCTAAAGTGAAACACAAGTAGCAGTGTTCTAATTCACAGAGAATGCAACGGCCCCCAAAGCAGGCCAGGAAGTGGCTAGGAGACATACCTGCAGAAGACAGGCCAATCCCAGCCTGGTAATCCCAGGCTCATGCCGGCTGGAAAGCAAGGGAGCAAAGTGGGTAGAAACGCTGGCAAGGAAAGCTTTCCACTTACACAGCGTTCAAAGAGAAAGAAAATTTTAGAAGATCAAACATTTGAGAGACACTTTCTGGTTAAGAAAATTTACAGCTAATACATTTGATGGTAGTGTTTTAGCTATTAATGCAATTTATAAGATGAATAAAACGCATGTTACTCTATAAATTAGACGAAATGTTTTCCTTTGATACTAATCAAAACTAAAAAAAATTTAATCAATAAAGAGTAGATGTGAAAAACTTGAGATACTTAATTTTAAAAGTAGGCAATGCTTCCCAGTATTTTCTGGGGTTGCTCAGAGCGTGAGACCAGCATGGGTCCTCTCAGCAACTGGCACACAGATCCACCCCCAGGTCTCCAGAGCCCCAGGTGTCACCTGAGACCGTATTCACTGAGCACAGGAAGTGCTTTAGGTGCTTTCGGATTGTAACATGGTCCTGGTTCCAAGGAAGTTCAGAGCCTGGTTGGCGAGACAGGCCCAACACCCACAATAGCCCAGGAGAAGCTTAGATTAGACCATAGTCAGGTGCCACAGTGAGTGGTATTAACACCAATCTCATAGCACTGCAGAAGTGGAAGCTCACTGAGGGCCACAGGGTTTAGACACAGCTGCCTCGCCCTCGGCCTGAAAGAGGGAGATTTATACCGGGGGAGCCATGGGAAGCCAGGAGCACACGTGTGACTCACAGCACGAAATAAGTCCTAAGGAACCATGTGACGAGAGTGAGGCTGTGCATAAGCGATCCAGGAGGACTGGTTTGTGGTTGTTGCCACATTATTTCCTTTTGCCTCAACCTTCTTTTTGCATATAACTTTTTTAGTATTTTATTTTAGAGATGTGGGGTTAGGTATAAAAGTGGACTTTGTACAGGTAAAGTCTGGGCCTCTCTTTGGCCCCCACTCTGCCTGATTTGAGATCAGGTGCCCTTTTGATGTTGTGTCCTCACCCCCAACCCAGCAGTAATCCCACTACTGCCAATCCCTCTCTTATAGTATTATGTTAAATGTCCAAGGTGCACTTATGAGAGAGAACATATGGTACTCTGTTCTTTGTTTCTGTGATAGATCACTGAGTAGGATACACTCTAAATCCATCCGAGTTGCTGTGAAGTCCATATGTTTGTCCTTCTTTACAGCTGCATAATATTCCATCGTGTATATGTTCCACTTTTTAAAAATCCAGTCCAGTTTTGATGGTTGGTTGGTTTCATGTTTTTGCTGTTGTGAATAGTGCTGCTATGAATAGTGCTGCAATAAACATGCATCTGTAGGTATCTTATTTGTAAAATGATTTGAGTTCTTCTGGGTATATTCCCAGTAGGGGAACTTCTGGGTCATATGGAAGGTCAACATCTAGTTCCTTTCAAAATCGTCACACTATTGTTTTTCATAGACATTGAACTAGTTTGCATTCCCACCAGCAGTGCAGAAGCGTTCTTTTTCTTCACATCCTCACCAGCATCTGTTGTTTGTTTGTTTTATGAATGATGGCCATTCTTACTGCGGTTAGGTGGTATCTTAATGTGGTTTTGATTTGCATTTCTCTGATGATGAGTGAGGCTGAGCACTTTTTCATGTTTCTGTTGGCTGCCCATATAACTTCTTTTGGGACATGTCTATTCATGTCTTTTGCCCGCTTTTTAATAGAGCTGTTTGTTTTTTTCCTTTTACCATGTTTGAGTTCCTTATAGATCCTGGATGTTAGGTCTTTTTCTTTTTTTTTTTTTTTTGAGTTGGAGTCTCACTCGTCGCCCAGACTGGAGTGCAGTGGCACACTCCTGGCCACCGCAGCCTCGACCTGTTGGGCTCTGGTGATCCTTCCGCCTCAGCCTTCCAAGTAGCTGGAACTAGAGGCATGCGCTACCATGCCCGGCTAATTTTTTGATTTATTGTAGAGATGAGGTCTTGCCAAGTTGCCCAGGCGGGTCTCAATCCCGCAGGCTCAGGCAATCCACTCACCTCAGCCTCCCAAAGTGCGGGATTACAGGCTGAGCCACCGAGCCCGGCTGGGCCTTTTTCAGATATACAGCTGGCAAGTATTTTTTCCCATTCTGCTGGCTGTCTCCCCACTCTCCTGATGGTTTCTTTTACTTTGCAGAAGGTTTTCGGTTTAATGAGGTCCCACTTGTCTATCTTCTCTCTTATGGCATGGGCTTTTGGGGTTTGGATCAGGAATTGGTTACCTACTCTGATTTCAATAATGGTGTCTCCTGCATTTTCAAAGATTCTTATAGTTTGAGGTTTTATGTTTAGGTCTTTGATCCATTTAGAGTTGACTTTTGTGTATGGTGACAGGTAGGGGTCCTATTTCAGTCTTCTGCATGTGGTCAGCCAGTTTCTTTTTGCATATAATTTCAATCCGTAAGACTTAGGGAAGCACCAACAAGTGGGTGGCTTAAGGCAGAAATGTGTCATCTCACGGCTCTGGAGGCTAGAAGCCCAACATCCAGGTGTTGGCAGGACAGGCGCCCTCTGAAGCTTGCAGGGGTCCTTCCTGGAGTCTTCCAGCTTCTGATGCTGGCAAAGTTTGTTCCTGGAGGACTCCAGGAAGGAATCCGCTCCGTACCTCTCTCCTGGCTCCTGGTGACGGCAGGGGATCCTCATCCTTCCCTGCCTTGCAGACGTGTCACTCCAGTCTCTGCGTGTTTTCACGTGGCTTTCTCCTCCCTGTGTGTCTTCACATTGTCTTCCTTCTGTGCATGTCTGTGCCCAAGCTCCCTTCTTCTGAGGCACCAGTCACACCAAATTAGTATGACCTCATCCTCACTAATTACATTTGCAACACTCGATTCCCAAATTAGGTCATGTTCTGAGGCACTAGAAGTGAGGACTTCAGTGTATCTTTTTGGAGGTTACAGCTTCAAAGGATGCAGACCTCATTATTGTGCCTTGAAAATCAAATCAGAATTTTGGGCTAGATGCAGTGAAAGCCATTTTTTAGGTTGTGTATGCCTCTGAGAAAATGGTGAAAACTGCAGACCCTTGACCAAAAGAAATGCACACCTACCAATGTTCTGCACAGCATCAGGATGATCAGAGCCTCTGAAGCCCACGCGGTGAATGCCCAGGAGACAAGGACCCCAGCAGGGAATGTCATCCCTGAAGGAAGGCTCTCTAAGTTCCCCTCAGGTGAAACGTTCTCTGAGCTACAAACAGCTCTGAAAGAACACAGGCTCTCGTGCCCAGAGCCTTGGGCAGTGGTGCCCAGTGAACATCTCATGTGAATGAGCCTGGAACTACCCAGCATAATTGAACATCGTGCTCGGGGTGCCCCAGCAGGGCATCATGGGTGAGAATTCACGGGCATGGGACAAAAGCTGAACACCAGTGACCTGGTAGGATGCCGAGGCTGCAAACGGTCCACCTTTCTGCCGGCTCTCCAATAGGGCTGGAGCTCAGCTGACGAACCTGCCCTCCACACATGCGCCATGTGCAGTCCTGTCCTGGGTCCCCTCTTCCTGCTGTGCTCATCCAGCTCAGTCCCCTTCTCTGAGGAACAATGTCTTCTGCCCAAGTCTCGCCCTTTCAGAGCCACTGCTGATGCTGTGGCCTCCAGATGCGGTGTGGGTGCCTTGCTCCCAGTCCTGCTTCCATGCCATCGTGTCACCTCTTTCCACAAGAGCTCCCTGCCTCTGAAGCTCAAGCTGTGCTCCTGTGTCTCCAGCAGGCCCTTCATCAGAGCCGTCGATCCACCACGATGACTGGCAGACACTGGCTGAATGCTCGAGTGTTTGAGTAAAGGACTGAATAAAAGCTGTTTCTTGGTCCCTCTTCCATGTTTATTAGAGGTTTGGTGCCCAGCGCATGACATTTCTTTCCATATCTTTTCCTGTGACGATCCCTGGTGAGTTGTCCACGGAGAACCAAACAAAAGCCCAGCTTCCTCACAAGCCCGCCGTCTTCTCAGCAACTTATGTCAGCCACACTCGTCAGACCCGGAGTGCTCTGTGTCCTCCCGTCTGCCCCATCTTTCCTGCTCGAGCCCTCTCAGGCCCTGCCTCTAAGCCCTCGAGACTCTGCTTCTCCCTCGTCTTCTCCTCCCTGCACACACCCTAGCCCTGGCCCTAAAACCCAGGGAACAGCCCCCACTACTGTCTTCCTTCAGTCTTGCCCAACACATTTGAAGATGGGCCTAGCCTGAGAGCTGGCAACGCTATCTAGACCTCACAGGGGGAAAAACTTGTGCTGATCCTTGAAGCAGGAGCCCAGGTTGCCCTGAGAAGAAGCCTCCCTCAGTTCTAACTGCCGCCACATACCTGGCCCTGCTCTGAGACAGCCAGCAGCCTCCCTGTCCCAGCCGCCCTCTAGCTGTGCCTCTGTCCTCCCCGCTCAGCAAACTGCTTCAGAGTGCACTCCACACAAGCCACCTCCAAATTCTTTTTTTCTTAGTTGCCTTTTTAGTGGAAAAGTAATGCATACCTTAAAAAAATAAAAAAGCTGAAGAAAAGGCTACTGTATCTAATTGTCCAGTCTCTCTTCCACCTACCATCACCCAGCTCCTGCCCTGCCCTTCCACTGAATTCACGCTGGAGAGGGTATCCAGTGACCATCCCTGTACAATGTCAAAGCTGAGAGGACTTTTGCAGCCTTGCCCACTGTGCCTCTGTACTCCTGGCCCCTGCCCCAGGCTCTCACGGAACAGCTCTCCGGGCTCTTCCAGCATGGTGCCTCCCCTATGCTAAGCCAGAGTCCACCTCTGCCCATCTCTTTCTGCATGTACCCACCTTGGGTAGGGAACCATGCAACTGTTATGATCCTTACCTGATGCCTTTGAGTGTGAAAAAGGGCAGGAAGTTGTAAACTAAGACTATCCCACACCAGCTATGATATATAGCTACCCTGTTCTTAGGAAGTAGCATCTGCTGTTATGGTTTTCAGTAACACATACCTGTTAGTTATTTGCAAAATTAAGCCTTTGGCCTTGATAGCGACATGTAGCTTTGTCTTCCAAATCTTCAGGTTATAACTTCTTATAGGTATCTCAAACTCAACATGGCCAAAACTCAATTAATCATTTATATTCCTAAAGTCTGCTAATCTTTATTTTTTCTATCCAAGCTATAAATATTGCCCTGTCACACAAGCCTCCAGGCTGGGGATTGTTCCAGACTTCCCATTTTCTCTTTCTGACCACATTTACTAAGTCATGCTGACTTCAGCTCTGAATACTTCTCTAATCCACTGTGTTTTCCCTGAACTAGTGTCATGACTTCCCATCTGATTTTCTTGCTCTAGTCTTGTCTCCTTCAAGTTCATTTCCCGCGCGCGCATGCGCGCACGTGTGCGCGTGTACACACCCACACACACACCTGTTAAGCTGTTTTTCACTTTCAGGCCTCTGTTCATGCTGTTCCTTCTGCCTGGAATACAGATGCTGCACCTGGCTTGCCAACACCCATGCAATCTCCTTAGACTCACAGGTGGTCCAGAGGGTTTTAAGCACCTTCCTTTATGTTTTCATACTAGTCCGCATCTCAACTATAGCACCTCATATGTTAGTCTGAAATGATTTATGTCAGTCTTCTTTATTAGTTAATAAGTGTCTTGAGGACAGGAGCAGTGGACCTTAAATACCTAACAAATATCTATTCTATTTTTAGGAGAGCATATCCAATGTTACGAACTTAACCAACAAAATTAAAAGAAGTTGGACTAAAAATTGAAATGAACAAATAACTTCATTACTTCTGCATTTTTCTACATGTTTTATAAAGTTATCAGTGAAAAGGTTAACAATGTGCAAGGACTTCAGCTGCCAAAAATTTACCATGGTTTAAAAAATTAAGAGTTGGTTTTTAAAATACTATACACAATGATTAAATTTAAAAATATACAGTGGTAATGCACCAATGTTTTAGATAAAACAGAAAAATTTAACTTCTTTGCAATGACAGAAAATCATCATACATTTCAGTAGTTGTTTGATTGGAAAGTTTTATTTCCTAAAAGAGATTTCTCATTCCTCTTGTTTTTTATTACTTACATTAAAATAAACACAACTTTAAAAGGGAGATTAGTATTGAATATCCTAAAATCCAGAATCCATCAAATCTACCCAAGCATCCTTCTCTACTTTCCAGATGTTTCCTCTTATGATTTCCATGTTCCTACATGATTAGCTCTGGCTCAGAGGGAAGGAACTCTCACTCAGTCTGTCAAAACCCAAACTAGTTGACCTTTAAGGCACAGAAAAAAATCCACTATTTTTGGACAAAATGTGGTACTCCTGTCACTTATTTATTCTAAGTAATTTGGGGAGAATTTAAAAAGGATAATCTGGAATTTTAAAGAATATTAGTGTTACCAGAGGCACAGGAGCATCTGGCATAACGGGTAGTCAATAAACAAATAAAGCGACCCCCCCATAGCAATTTAACAGTCACGAATAGGAATGCCACCAAATAGTATATGTTCTTCCGACAAAGTCCTACTTTTATGATAATTTTCGACTTCCTAATTCAATCACATCACTGTGCAATATTTTCTCATTATACTTTGGCTTACAAATCTTACTCTGTGAGCTTCTGATTATTTTTCAGAGAAGAAAAACAATTTGAGGCCTTTTGAAATCTGAAGCATGCTCTGGGATGTTCTTCAAGCTGAGGTCTGTCAGACTATTTAAAATGCACAGGCACTTGTTTTCTGGCTGTGGCAAGCACCAAACGTGGATAGCAGGAGTCGGGAACACAGCTACCATCAGGCGTTGTGTTGAGAGATATTTTGCTAAAATATACCGGGGAAGAAGTTAAAGTACCTTTAAATTATATTGGCGCTATGAAGACAACTCCGATCTCCCAATATACAGCTTTGATGCTCTCTACCTGTCAGAAGGTGGAGCTCTAAACATATCTGAAACATTGGATTCTACACATGCATTTCACAAATATGTGCAATGAGGAGATTAAAGCAGGAGCAAAGTCTTTAGAAAAATGGCTCTGAAGAACATTCCAGTTCTCTCAGGATAAGATCACCCACTTTTCCCAATATGTATGTAGTTAACTAACAAAAAAGATATTTTGTGTATTCTTTTGAAATTTCAATATATTGCCTACTATGAAAACCTAGGTATATATGTCAATCAGACAACAAGATGCCCAGAATATTAACAAGGCAGAGTATTTTAAAAAACCAGGACCGCCTAGTCAAACGCGAGCAAGGTCACGGACACTTACGTGCATCTCGGATGTAGAGCAGCATGGCTACGAAGATGTAATCGACAAGGCTCAGGCTGAGGCCGTCGGCAAACAAGGCGTCCCAGACCACCAGCAGGTCCTGCAGGGGGAACTCTCGTCCAAAGAGCAGCCGCACCCACCGTCTGCAGGGGAACAACACACGTTCGGAAAACAGCACTTTTGAGAGCATGAAGAATGATCATTTTCTCAAGTAACTGTGCAAAAAAATTACAATGTATGAACGAACACAGTGAGCAAATATTCTATACCAAAAATATAATACAGTAAAATCTAAGTTTTAAGCTTTCAAACGAGTTTTACAATTCTGTAAGTGAGCCATAATCATTAAACTTTATCCCACATGTATAAAACAAAAGTATTATGCCTGAAAAAGTAGAAATCTTTCACCGTTTATAGCTATCACAATCCCCAAGATGTAAAGGAAAATGAATGTATGTAGTCTGATAGTTGCCTCACATGTAAGGTTATTAGTTAAAAACATAATTTTCCAAAATTTCATGATCTCTACTGATTTTCTGTTGTTAACTGGCCTTTTGCACATGTTTATGTGACAAATATTGTAGACAAACTTAGAAAACTACATTCTCACATTACATTCTTGTTTAAAATAATCTGTTTTAAAATTAAATGTGAGAAAAAACCAGTGATGTCTACTCTTTTTTTGGTCAAGCATAGATAGTTATTTTAAATGAAATATACAGCCATACTTCATGTGTTAGCTTTAGACTAGATATGCCTGATCAGCTAAGGCCATCTGTCCAGGGGCACTTTCCACACTTACTTCTATGGCCAGGAAAATGTGTTCTCTACACCACAGAGCAGGCAGAAGCAGCTAGTAAGAATATTGAACAACATCTGTATGTAACTGTACATTGTACCTGATATTTTAGACTTTCAGTAAAGGTTAACTAAACTATGCATATCTAATTCTTGTAAAAAAAAAAATTCAGTTTGACATATTTTTATCTACTTATTTCTAACTTTACATAACATGGTTACAATTTCCTCATATAAGATTCCTCTAAGATTTTCAGCTAGAATTCTATGTGATTATGGCAGATAGTGAAGAATGAAAAATTCCGTATTTCTAGTACTACCAAATAGTACAGAAGAGAATAAATTCTTTAAAAATTAGTTAAAAGATGCTACTTCTTTATAAAATTTGAAACCAAACATAACCATCTGTGGGGTTAAAGTGAGGCAAAAAAAAAAAAAAATTCAAATACTTTCCTCAGGGAGTATTATATTTAAGGAGGAATGAAAGCTGTGACAAAATAGTGTATAATCATAAATATGTATCACAGTTTAATGGGAACCAGGAGATCAAATTCTTAAGTTCCTTTATTCACATTATCAAATTAATCAGCAGAATAATTACATTGTATTTTTAACTACGTCAATTACTTTTAATTTTTCAGGAAAAAATCTAAATGTCTAAGTAACATTTATCTTTTAAAAAATGTTACAGTATCTTTCACGATTTTTATCTACCTTTAAATTTTTGCTCCATTGCTAAAATGAGGGTTGACTAACACAAAATATATTTTTGTCTGATGTCTATGTTTATGTGGCTTAGGAAAAAAATTACTTCTCCACACACTTCTAATTCTTTCAAATTACAAATGCTAATATTTACTATTCCAAGAAGCACAAAAATATCTCTCAATTAAATAGGTTGCTATTCTTAATTACAAAGAATTACCCAGTCTTGCAAAGAGCGTCAGAGAAGCAGAGACGGGCAACAAGCAGAGAAAGGCAACACAAGAAGTGCACGGAAGACACCATTTGAGCACCTGTTCATGGAATTTTGGGCTGAGACACGCCTGCATTCTTACATGACTGAAACATCCAGAAGGTGGCTGCTCACAGTTAACTCAATGGACACAACTGGGAGAAAACCCCATCAATGAATCGAATGAAGGTGAACATAGTCATGGGTGGGGATACAGTACTATTGCCCTCCTTTCTTAAAGCTCAGTTGCAACTTTGGTTTTATCACAGTGCTTCAAGAGCAAAGAAAAGAAGAAGAAGAAAAAAAAAGAAACAAAGTAGTCTATTTCTTAGGAAGAATTTATATACTTATTATTTTTACAAGGAAAACAAAATGCTCAGTTACTGCTCAAACTTCTCTTGCAATCTTTCTGCTGGTTACGGGTTGTATTAACTCAGCTTAAAAATGACCCTGCAGAAACGTAGGCACCAATCTCCCCTGTGGCACTGTCAGAAGGGTGAACTGCAAACATCTAGGAATCCACACTGAATAACACTGTCAAATTGTTCACGTATTTACTATCTTCAAAACTACACAGAATGCAATTCTTTAGTATTTTTATATTTAATGTATAATCTATTATGTGCCACTTTATAAATGTTTCACATCACTTCACTCTTGAAGTTTTACCTTGCCAAGTATTCTGCTACATAATTCCAGGGCAAGGACCAAGATCTGTGTCTGCATTTGAGTTCCTGAGTTTGTGACTTGGGAGACAGAGAAAGAGAGAAATCCAGAAAGTTCTCTATAATGAGCACTATGCACTTTGCTAAGGGCTTTATGCCTTTACCAAACTCTTGTTAACCACACCGTAAAGCCACCTGCCATGCTACTGAGAGGCAAAGGCATAGCTAATTTAGAAGTACAGGTATCGATCCTGTTGGTGATGGAAAAAAAAAACCCAGGAAGTAGAAAAAACACAGAAACACGTGAAACACATAAGAAAAAATATATATTATTAGATGCCTGGCATGTCATTTTTATATAAGACTGTTAATAAGTTGTACATGCAAGAATGTTGAAGTAAAATGCAGTTTTTTCTATTTTATTTGCATTTATAAGAACATTAAGGCCAAATCCTCAAAATATTTAAGAAGTATATGACTAATGGAACGCTTTGGGAATCAACAATGACCTTATCAATAATTTAATCATTTTTATCCCAATTGGATTTAGTTCATACATATATTCACAACACACAAAATTTCCTGTGCTATTTTGGGCTTTCTTCATTGAGCTTAAAAGCCAAAAAAAAAAATCAGCTCTTTATGGAATGAGTTACTAATATAAATTATTTCAGTAAGCTTTTATATTCTTAGAAAGCAAAACTCACTCTAAGAAATGAGTCTTGTAAAGAAGTCACTCCCACAATTAACATGCTTTTATTGCAGTTAAAAATATTTAGTGAGAGTTTAAGTTACACTTAAGGGTAGCATTAAACCCCTTCCCCTTAAAGATAGCTTCAGCTTAATTGCTTGATACTATTAATCTTGCTTTATGTATGTTACACCTGCAGAATACAATGCTCATAACCATATACATTTTATCACTTGTAATAATACAATAATTCATATTTTACCAGACCTATTTAGCAATTAAAATCTGTACAAAAAAAGGCTGTCTGAGGCATACAATTTAATAACAAACCACCCAAAGACAGGACAAGTTTCTATGTTTGCACTCATGCCACTATTCTTGATTTTAAATTTCTGTGTAATTAAGCTGTTATTCCCAGGGTATCAGTAACAACTGGTGATATTACAGCTTGGTGAATGGCCCAGGGGAACACCAAGAGAAATTCATTCTTACCAATCAGTTTATAAAAATGACCCATTTGATTGTGGTTTAAATAAACACAGCCTTAATCCAGAATGGCTGCAGGGAGTCACATAATGAGGGAAAAAAAATAAGTCCCAGATCTCCATTTCCGTTTTCTTTTCCTTAATGGCCCTTCAGTGAGTCAGGGTACAGTGACCTGACAAGGACAAGTAACGCAGTAAAGTCTCACTCAACCTAATGTATCAAACATTACAGGGGCATCTCACGGGATGATAGCACTGAGTAAGCATTCCAGAACAGGAAAGAACACTGTTAAATGTTTGCTCAATGACATTAATTTTGTGGTTTGCTTTCTGTTCACTTGTATTTTTTCAAACGCACAATTAATTTTTAAATAATCCATGCCTGGTATGGAATAAATACAGAACCCAAGTTCTGTATTAGTATCAGAGAAAAACAAAAGCAAACCAAAAATGTTTATCTCTGTGGCTGGGCACCTCATTGACTGAGCTCAGACTCTTCTTACACTGGGTTTCTTTATACTCAGTTCTTTTGAAATTAATTTACCCCGAGTTTTCCTTTACATCAACTCTGTGAAAACAGTCTTCAAATTACAACTAAATGTTACAGTTATTATAATTAAGGTCACAAGGCATTCTCATCTTTAATTCTAATTTCTTTAGAGAACAAAGTCACAAAAAGATGGAAGCCACCAAAGTAAGTAATTTTGTTTCAATTTCACACTTATTAGTCTTCTAAAAGCTCTCCAGAATACATTATAGGAAGATGCTTACCCTGTTTAGTAAATTATTTTTATCTAGTCAACTTTTTCAGTTAGGTCTTCTTAAACATACTTGGTATCTACCTGTCTTACGGAAAGATTCAAATCCTTCAAGCCATCAAACTCTGCTTCAAAAATAGACCAAATAGGAACTTTGAATTAGTTAGTGTGTTCAAAGAATTCAAATTTGCTTTCTCACAGTGTTCCTTGTAATCCATGGTTGAACACAGCTTGGATTTGGTTTTTGGGAATACATGGTAACCTAATTTAATCCCCACAGGATATGTGCATGAACTATTCAAAATGCATTTTTGACTTTGGGGGAAATTCTCTGTTCTTTTCAGAGGGCAACATAGCCCTTTATTAAGAAAGGTTTCTTATTCCAAAAATAAGTTCCTAATAATTATCACCCATTCCTACTGTATTTACTTTCCTTGGCAAGTATCTGAAGCTGTTTTGTAGAACTGTAACACGCCCTTTGCAAAAATAGTCAGAATGAAAAGTAGAGCCTTGTATACCCGTTTTTCCAGAGATAAAAGAATTTCATGAAAATGTTGGGCATAGAAGATGACCATAATGTGTTCTGAGGCTTGACCAATCTCCCTCTCTCTCTCTCTCACACACACACACACACACACACACACACACACACACACACACACACACCGCTTTTAGGGGCATACCTGCTCTCTGGCTTATAAGTATGGTAATTTAAGAACTAAGTGTTTTTAGCATTAGAATCCTAGTGTGATTCACTAGGAAATTAAACGACACTAATGGAAGAGGGCGGCAGTCTAGTGGGGCTGCACTGCAGAAGCAGGCTGCCTGCTCGGAGAGTCCTCTTGTCCGTTTCAACAAGGGAGCACCTGGAATCCTTGTCCTGCCTGGAGAGGACTATGGGCATGAAAGTTGCTGAGAAATGACCTTTCCACTCCAACGCCTATGTGGCCCCCCACAAGTCAGCTACTGGGTGCCTCCTTGAGAAAATTACTCGGAAGCCATTGCGATTACATGCAGCTGGTGGCCATGTTGAGAAAATTAATTCTAGGATCTGTGGATACTGGTTTTTATTCATACTACAGACATTTTTTACTTCTAGAAAGTCTGCAAATAGACTGTGTTCTATCATTTTACCTTCAGGAAAGGAAATGATGATAAAATAAATTTTCTAAAGCAGCAGATAAAGATTTGCTAAAAATAATTGCTCCTATCCTCTCCAATCTGAAACTCACTTAAAAAATAAAACTTGTGTGACTTTATTTTTTGAAACTGTCACAGATTTCTTCAAATGCCAGTGAGATCTTAACCATACTGGATGACACTTCTCAACTTCCTAATCTCCTGATAAATTCATACACGTTGTTGGAAGGACTGACATGAGGTATAAACTAAGCTGAGAAACACCAGCATCTATTCGGAGTGAAGGTGAGACCAGTCATTATGTTTCCACAAGCAGTCACTCTTACCTCCAACGATGACAATGAAAACAAGAGTCCTTGTCACTCAAGGAGAAGTGGCCAAAGTCCACAGGCTGGTGGGCTGTGTCAACTGCGTTCGAAGGAAGCCATCCTCCAGGACAGCATGGGACCGACTGGCTGGGCCTCCTCCCTGCAACCCCAGCTTCAAGTGCCCTCTGGGGTTAGTTGTCTCTGTCTCCGCCCCTTCTCGTCTCTCCTGTCCTACGGGGCACGCTGACCCCAATGGCAGCTCAAAGGCTAGGACACTGCTTCCCCCTGGCGCAACGTGTCAAGTGTCCACACTCGCAGTGTCACTGCTCCCGTTCCGTCTTCAGGAGGCGAAGGCACTGCTGAAAGAATCCCAGCTAGAGGTAAGAGCTGCTAGTCTGGTTTCTCTCCCTTCTCCAGCAGGTCTCCGGCTCCTTGGCGTGAGTGTCAGGCGCGGAGCAGGGGCTAACAAATGGCCTCACGGCAGTCTGAATCTTCCTCCCTAGGCCAGCCCTGCCAAGGGCCTTCCCTGGGCTTGGGTCTACAGGCTGGCTCTCTCGAGGGTTTCCCTGCTGCTCACCAGACTTTCCCTTGGGCTTCTCATCTCTCTGTGGGATCCGTGAACACACGTTCGCAGCAGTAAGAGATCAGGTCTGTGCAGGAATTGATCCAGGCCTCCTGATCCTGCTGGAAGCTTCCCCTGCCACTGCCTCACTCTGGCCCCTGCATGCCCACCCCTCCAGTGCTCCTCCACTGGGGTGTGTGGTCTACTAGGAACCTGCGACTCAACACGCACTTCTAGGACCAGCACCACCACCTGCAAGCTGGTCAGACACACAGACTCTCAGGCCTCCAACAAAGTGTTTCTGGGTCACAACCTCCATTTTAACAAGACGTTCATGTGATCTGCATGTACCTCAAAGTTTGAGAGGCATGGTGCCAGGTGACAGACCCTTCTTTCTTGCCCTGTTTCGGCTCTTGTTATCAAGGCTCCTAATATCCACCATGAATTCACGGAAGAGGTTACTCCATAAGGAGAGAAAAGGCATATATTATCGAATGGCTCCCTGATTAGAGTGCTGGTCTCAAACTTTAGCATGCATCAGAGTTACCTGGAGAGCTTCTTAAAACACATTGATGGGACACATCCGAGTATGCTGATACAGAAGACTTGGGAAAGCCTGACAATTTGTTGTTCTAGTTGTTATTTTTAAAGAGATGAGGTCTCACTCTGGTGCCTAGGCTGGACTCAAAACATCCTGGGCTCAAGTGATCCTCCCATCTCAGTCTCTCAAGTAGCTGGGGCTACAGGAGACACTGGTGTTGCTGGTGTGGGGACCGTACCATGAGAACCATGATGTGGGCGTTGGGCTTTCTCTCTCTGTCTCCTCAGCTCACTCCTGAGCAGCCCCCAGCATGTCCAGTCATTCAGCCAATGGCCACCGCACGTTTAATGACTAGGACACAAAGCATGCATGCCAAACTTTTCCTTACAATCCTACCTCTCTTAGCTTCTATACATGTTGTTTTCTAGGAAAACGCTACTATGGAAACAACAGCCCATCAAAAGGAGAGACACAGATATGAGGCTGAGAGAGGCAGGAGAGTGCCAACACTGCCAGGACCCCAATTGGCATCTCCTCTCCCCATGCCTTTGATACTGGCAGCCTGGCCACCTGGGCATCCCTAAGACAAAACAGGCATGGACGATATTATACCTGAAGAGCTAAACTCCAAGAGACATTTCTCCAGTGGTGATACTTTTCAGTTCTTTGATGTCCTGGTGAAAGAGAAATTTCAGGATAGGAGAGTTTTCCATCTCAATACATGTTGGAAATAATGACCACCACCCAAGTGAGACCAATTCAGAGCTTGTGATAGCCAGGGAATCAGCCAGCGTCACTTATGTTTAAAAAGAGAATCAATGGCAGCAGTGGGAAACTGCCCGGGGCAGGGGCTCACCTCATCAACCTGCCTAATGAACATTTGTATATCTAACCCTGAATTGTACCCCACATCTTCAAAATTAAAAGAAAAAAAAAAAAGCATTTTACACTTAGGTGTCATTTAAGCATTTTTCTTATTAAAGTATTCCTTTTTTGCTGTATTGTACATTCAGATAGCATAATTGCAATATTTTTATTTGGCAAATAAAAATTAAGTAAAGCCAAAAAAAAGAGAGAAAGAATCAAAAGCAGCCAACGGAATGATTAAGCTTTTGAGTGGACAAAGGGCAGGCTCCTGCCATACCAAGTTACAGGCCAGGTGGAAGGCTAACCAGAAGTGGACATCACAAGGGATGATGTGGGGACCTCATCTGGCTTTCTCTGGTTGGCCTAGTGTTGGAAGCAGGGGTGAGGCACAACAGGGAAGCTGGCCAAGTCCTGGCTGCTCTGGGCTGATTCTGCTGCAAAAGCTGTAGTTTGGCTTTCGGGGCGTCTCATGTGGGCCAGAGTTCTACTGTCACATATAGTCTGGTCACAACCCATTTGTTTTCGACATGGATCTCAGGCTTCTCAGCCTATGCCTAGAATGCGCTACAGTTATAGAAATTCACAAAATCACTTTCCCTGATCATGACGAAGTCCAAATGGAGACTTATTTGAGAGGCAACAGCCGTGGGAGATTTGTTTCCCTCTTTAAAAAAATTCATGATAAGTATAAAATAGTGAAGCTTAAATTCAGTTTTCTACATCCATTGAGAGAAGCTGTGAGTTCCTTTGAAAATTTAATAAAGTTTATGAACCCTGCCCTCTGAAAAATACACACACCCATGTCTTATCACACCTGTTCACACACAAACCATTTCATGAGTGTGACTCATGCAGGGGCCTTAAATTGAGAAGGTGTGTGATTATACTATTTTTAGATGCTTATATTACATGGAAAGAGTTATTCTACTGAAAGGAATATATAGTCTCCTTGTGCCTGTTTCAAAGTATCTCCTTGCATTTTATAAGAACAGCTTCTCTTCCGTCTTGAAGTGTCCCTGGTATGTCACTGCTGATCTGGAGCTAATCTGTGCAGCTCAGCTGTCAGACAGCCTGTGAGTCGGCACTCTGCTGGGAAAACACCCAGGCCTTGGCAATACTCACCTTCCCTGAGCTGGGGGCGGAAAGGCAGAGGCCAGAGGAGGTGAACATTCTTCACTGACTTTTGGCTGATGCCAGCCTTGCTCTGACCATAAAAGTAAGAACGCTATGGAAAACAGTGAGATTCTTCATTTAATAACTATTTCCTGAACTTCAATTGTGTAGCAGGGACTGTGCTTGGCCATAGACTGATGCCATGCTGATGACTCTCAATCATAGCATGGAAATTATTCAAAGTAAAACTTTCAGCCAATAGCAATCCTCTCAATCTGGCTTCCCACAGTCACTGCATTTTTCTGAGCCCCTCCACACTAAGCCCCCCAACCAACCAGGGGATGTTCAGGGAATGCAAACTAATGGCAACATTAGCAAAGTATAATTAGGAAGGTAAAAACAATTTAAACATCACTAAATGCATTTCAAAGCCAAGTATTAATGGTTTTTGGATTATCCGCCATTTGGGATTACCTGTGCCCCTGGTTCCTGTCCATTAATGCAGATGATCAAGAGCTGAGTGTAGTCTCCGTGGGGGCTCAGGCGACTCACAAGGGGATGGGGAGAGACAGCAGGGAGAAAGGAAGCCTGAGGCACCAGTTAGGGCCCAGGGCAGTCAGCCCCACCTCACTCATTGCCTTGGGTGAGCTGCTTTGGTTAAAAGTGAGGAGTCTACTCAATGGCCATGCATTCTCTTTCCTACCAATGGAAACAAAGCGTTAAGGAGGGACTGGCCGCTGCAGCCACCCTGGTTGATGGCTAAAGGTCAGAGGCCAAACCACTCCACAACCAGCTCTACATGCATGTGCATACTATCTGTTCTTAAAGGACAAGCACACACTAACCAAGGAAAATGCCTTATTTTATGCACAGAGGATTACAACTCAGTGCCTTCACACAAACACTATTTCTGAAAATGGACAACACCATGCATTCCATGACTTCTGAGGTTTCTGAAAGTGCTGCCGTATTTGATCTCCAAATAAGCTTCACCTCTATAAAAGCGAGTGGTCTGAGGAACACATGCATTCGAGGCACCTGGGGAAACCCCTGCACGTTTCCGAGATGCAAGGTGGCTTCTTTGCTCAGCCCCCATTCGTGATTACCACCCCAATGCGCAGGCAGGAGAGGGCCCTGGGCAGAAGCATGGTGGTGGGGGACACGGCCCAGGTCACATGGCATCAAAGGCAGGTTGCACGTTCATGGTGACACTGTAAACACCAGCTGGCTTCTTTTTCTTTTATGGCTTCTTTAATCCCCCAAGGATATCAAGTCAGAGATGGGTTTTGGAAATCGCCTCCTGCATGAATGTGGAGGGTCACAAATTCAGAATGCATGACGTCTACTGCTGCTGCGTCTAGGAGGGTTTTTCTGCATAGAAGAAATGGCGCTTTCGGAAGGACGTGTCTTGATGACTCGAATCTGCTATTTCCTGAGTGCCCCAGTTAAACACAGTGGCAACCACAGCTCCAGGGCCCATCAGAGCTAGAGAGCTTCCTTTCAGAGAAGCCATAAACAACTGAGAACTCACAAAGAAAAGCAAATTGCCACCCTTGGCCAGCCACTTTAGGAAAATTTGTGAGGGCCAGGATCGTGTGTGAGGCTAATGGGGAGAAGAGAACTCGGTGAAGTTCAGTTTACGGAGGGCATCACGGCAGATACTATATGTTCACACATCAATCTGCTGGTAACCAGCTCAAACATGAGGCAGCAGAACCACCGGCACATAGAACACTGAGTGCCGTCAACGCCACGCTTCCCCTTTGCACCAGCGACCAGGTACTGAGGCCAGCCCAGGCCTGAGATGCTCCAAATCCACAACCGCCCCGCCCAGCTCCCACCTGCTCCTCCCTGAACACCGCCCCCGTCACAGGCTGCCCCGCCGCCCCTCCTTGCAAGAGCACTGCACCCTGACCACAGCCTTCTCCCCCTCCCTGTCTGAGCACTGTCCCTGACCACAGTCTCATCCCTTCTCTCACTGTCCGTGGCCTCCTCCCCCTCCCTGTCTGAGCACTGCCCCCTGACCACAGCCTCCTTTCTCCTAGTTTTCTCACTTCCCTAATTCTTTTATTCTCTGTGTGAATTAAAATGAAAACGATTTGGGGTTATTGTTTTGTTAATTTCGAGGGCTTTTTTTGGCAAGTGGTGAGAGAGAATTTTAAAGAACTAGAGGACACGAGGAAGCAGCACTCTCCCATCCCATCCCAAGTCCCCTCTCCACTGACATGTCCACCCTTCCAAGGGCAGCCAGTGTTTTTTCATAACAAACATTCGTATGTTTGCAAGGACCTTCTAAAAACATACATGGAGGTATGTGTTTTCAAACTGAACAATATCAACGTTAAAACGAGTATCAGACAAGGTGAGCAGACGTGGAAAAACTCTGTTCTTTTTATGGCTGTGTAGTATTCCACAGAGTAGATGTATAGTGACTTGGCCCGTCCTTTTAGTTCAGGGACACTTAGAGCCCTTCCTTTGTTATTAGTGTGATGCTGCACTGACAATCTTTGCATAGATCTTTGTGCTTGGAAGTACATCTTGGGATGAAGCAGGTTGCTCACTTCACATTGCCTCAACACTTTAACGTAGGACCTTCCATCTCAAAGAACACCACTCGGTGATCTTACAAAAAAAGGTAGATTTGGGAAAACCGTAAATCAGAAACTCAGGGCAAAGCTCAGCCATCAGTGTCTCCACAAGCCCGGTGGGGGCTTCTGATGTAAGCTTGGGCTTGGGAAGCACAGCTTTGTGTGCACCAGGAGAACATGGCGCTGGGCAGGAGTGCTACCGGGGGCAAGAAGACTCCTGGCTTTTTCATCTATTTTCGGCTAGGGTGGGGGGTCTCTTTTCCCAGACAGAAATTTTATTGTAATGTCAAATCTACCAAAATGTTACGGGTTTGTGCATTTTCCACCTAAGAATGCAACAATAATCATTTAATTCCAGTTTTGTTTATATCATTGATCCATTTGGTGCAAAAATAGAGAGTAAATGGCTAATTAGTTCTCAAAACTATATCACTGAATAATCCAAATCCACTGTTTCCCCAATGTACTGAAACTCAACTTTTATCATATATTTAAATTCCCACATGTATTAAGGGTCTGTTTCAGAATCTCCATTTTATTTTACCTATGGGTCTACCTAATGTGACAAACCCAAACTGTTATTATTATAGCATCTTTACAACACACTTAACAGTGGGTGGGGCTAATGACTCTTTTACTCCAGAACAAATTAATCTGCTTGTAAATCAACTCAAATATGGAGCATTCCTGGGTATAACTAAATATATGTGCATTAAAAATTGTTTTTGCAATTTACTTTTCATTTATACATGAATATTTTTCTATAATATTTTAAACTACATAAATTTTTAAATTATTTATTTTCTCCAAAAGAAAACACTTCTCAATGCGTTAGTTCTGTCATTTATGTTTTGTTGTTAATTAAAAACTTTTAGTTTTAACCCCTTCTTTTTTTTTAAATTTATTTTGCTTTTAATTTCCTCATTACCTGAGATGAATGCTTAATTCATACACTTTTATTCCTTTTGCTTAGCAATTTAAGAATAAAATGCTAAAGATTTCTAAAAGCATCATTTTAGTCAAAACCAATAGGTTCTGATCCATACACTTTACCATTTTTCTCTAGGAATTTTGCAATTTCAGTTTTTATTTCCTTTGAGTACAAGAGTAGAAAAAGTCTTAACATTTTCTGTGAGAGGTCTTTCTTGGGGTTGTTTTCTATTTTTGTGATTAATTTCAAGTTTTACTGTCAACAAAGGCAACCTGTACCATTTCCACTATGTGAAATTTGCTGAATTTTGTGTGTCTACTTTTTAATAAATATTTTATGGGTACATTAATTTTGTTCTCTGTGTATAGTATGAGAGAGAGAAAAAGAGACAGAGAGAAAACAAATGAGCTCAAACCCATCAGATGTGAACTGTCAGGTTCTCTCTCTCTTCACCTTACAGTGAGTCTGCCTGATTTACCACAAGTTAGGAGAGGAACATGTCACTTGCTACCACTGCATTCCTGTGCATTTCTCATATTTCTTATAACTCTTAGTTATAAATTCTGCTGTTATTTGGAGGGAGGATATATAACAATTAAAGAAAGATTTTCCTTGTGAATTGTAAACATTTTCGCTGTGAACTCTTCTCATTTGTCTCATTCAATGCTGTTTGCTTTAAGCTGACTTTGTTTGATATGAGTATCATTACACATGTCCTCGTTTCCGTTTGCTTTTCCCGGCATGCCTGTGCAAATTGTTTTATTTTCAATCTCTTCCTGTTTTCTTTGCTTTAGGGGTGATTTTCTTACAATAGAATAGGGTTGACTTTATTTCTTAAAGATAGATCTGACATCTCCTCCAGACCATGGCGGTCTATAAACATGCAGACATGAGAAGGAAAGCGGCACAGTACTGCAATCCCTGACTCAAGAAGAAAGGGAACCAGGCAAACCCTGCAATCACTGGCTTTCTACCTAGAAGCACTTCTAAGAATACAGAGCAGGAAGAGGAAGCAAAAGCAGAGAGCATCAGTCTCAGAGTTGAAAAGACAAGAGACTGGTGGTTGAGCACAGTTTGCAGGAAATGTCACCTTTAAAGGAACTGTGCAAAGAACCATTTCCAGAGATCTGCCTGGGGTTTCCTTAGGTGTCTGCTGAAGGCCAGGCTGTACACGTGCAGGGTAACCCTTAGGAGGCCAAGCAAGGTGAAAACATCAGGAAAAGCTGTGACATGTGAGTGAAAACAACACAAGGCCTTATAATGCTGGGAACATTCAAACTGGAGAAAGAGTGGCGAGTGCACACATGGAGAATGCAGTGGGAACCCCAAAAGCATCGTGCCTTAGTGGCGGGGGTAAATTGGCCCTTGGGTTGGAGATACATTAGAACCATGTTTTTTAAAAATTTAAAAACAAGTCCCAAAAAGATCAGCATGGTCTTGAAGTAATTTGATAGCCTGCCAAAAGTAAACCCAACATTCCTTTAAAGACTAAAATTTAGAAGTTCAGGAAGCAATTCAGAAGGTGCAGCATTTAATAAATAAAAAACTATCAATCACGTGAGGAAACAGAAAAATTTGATCAGCTCACAACTAAACATTTCAGAAAGAAGTAATATTAGTTTATCACAAACTTCTTCTGAAGATATAAGAAGCAGAGACTCCTATTATGAGGCGAGCAATGCCAAGATCCCCAAACCTACCAAAGACCCTGAGAAAACTGCAGACCAATATTCACTGTAATTAACGGCACTGACATCCTTCACAAAATGTAAGGAAATCACTGCCAACCATATGACATAATTGTCTACAAAATCCCAAATGAACTACCAAATAAGCTACTTAAACCAATAACTGAGTTCAGAAAGAATAGAGGGTGAAAGATCAATAGCTCAGTCAGCTGTATTTTTAGATACTAGAAATGAATCACTAGAAACTGAAATGAAAAGGAAACTACCTTTACAACAGAAGCAAAAAACTCTATAAAATATTTAGGGATAAATACAAGAAATAGGTGCAATATGTGTACGCTGAAAACTACAAAAAATGATGAGAATCACAAAGTCCTAAATAAATGGAAAACTGTACCATGTTTATTGAATAGAATAATCAATATTGTTAAGATGTCTATTTTCCTAACATTGATTTTACAGATTCAATGCACTCCTAATAAAAATCCCAGCAAGGTTTCCGGCAAAAATCAACGGGCTGATTCTAAATTATGGATGGGAGAGCAAAGGACTGAAAATAGCCAAAACAATTTTAAAAAGAAAAACAGGCTGGGTTTGGTGGCTCAGCCTGTCATCCCAGCACTGTGGGAGGCCGAGGCGAGTGCATTGCCTGAGTCCATGGATTCGAGACCAGCCCGGGCAACTTGGCGAGACCTCATCTCCACAATAAATCAAAAAAATCAGCCAGGCGTGGTAGCGCACGCCTGTAGTTTCAACTACTTGGAAGGCTGAGGCGGAAGGATCGCCAGAGCCCAGCAAGTCGATGCTGGGGTGGCCATGAACATGCCACTGCACTCCAGCCTGGGCGACAGACTGAGACTCCAACTCAAAAAAAAAAAAGAAAGGAAAACAAAGTTGTAGGACTCATACTACATGATATACAGAATTACTATAAAAGTAAAGGAATCAAGACAACATAGTATTGGTAAGAGACACCTACATCAAGAGAACAGAGTAACATTTGGAAACAAACCAACATATACATGGTCAATCGATTCTTGCTAAAGATGCCAAGGAAATTCAATGGTGAAAGGATGACCTTTTTCACAAATGATGTTGGAATAATTGCATATTCACTACAAAACAATGAACACTGAACCCATATTTCAAGCCATTTAAAAAAATTAACTCAAAATGGATAATAGGCTCAAAGGCAACAATTGTAACACATCTTGAAAGTAAGCAGGAGAGCCTGGCATGGTATCTCATGCCTGTAATCCTAGCACTGGGAGGTGGAGGCGAGAGGATTGCCTGACCCCAGGGTTCGAGACCAGCTTGGGCAACTTGGCGAGACCTCGTCTCTACAAAAAAAAAAAAATTAGCTGGGTGTGGTAGCACATGCCTGTACACCCAGCTACTTGGAAGGCCAAGGTGCAAGGGTCACCTGAGCCCAGCAGGTCGAGGCTGTGGCGGCTGTGAGCATGCTACTGCACTCCAGCCTGAGTGACAGAGTGAGACTCCCACTCAAAACAAACAAACAAACAAAAACAATAGGAAAGTAAGCAGGAGAACATCTGCGACACTACTGTACACAACGATTTCTTAGGACACAAAGAACTCTAGTAATAAAAAAGAAACTGGTAAACCAAACTGTATCATAATGTCAAACTTCTCTTTGACAGGCACTGTTAGGAAAACGAAAACACAAGCAATATGCTAGGAGAAAACATTTACAAAATACATATATGAAAAAGAATATAAACAAAAAATATTTACAAGTCACATATATGAAAAAGAATGTACCAAAACCTCTCATAGCTTGATCATAACACATAACCCAACTAAAGAAAGAAATAGAAAAGAGATGTGAACAGACATTTCACCAAAGAAGACATACGTATAGTAAATCAACATATAAAAAGATGCTCTACACGATTATGAAGAAAATGCAAATTAAAGCCACGAGATACTACTACATTCCCATTATAATGACTTTTTAAAAAATGACAAAACCAAGTGGTGACAAGGATGCAAAGTAACTGAAACTCTCATAGGCTGTTGATAGGAACACAAAATAGTACAGTCACTTTGGAAAGCAGTTGAAAACTGTTTTTGCTGTTTCTTATGAAGCTAAATTTGTATTCACCAAACAACCCAGTGATCTGTATCCAAGAGAAACACGACCCACAAACACCTGCATGTGAATATTTATAGTGGTTTTACTCACAGTTGCCCCAAACTGGAAAAGCCCAAACAGCCTTAAACTGGATAAACAAACGGTGGCATACCAAACAAAGGACTACAACTCAGGAATAAAAACAATGAGCTGCTGACCCAGGCCACAACAGGAGGAATTGTAAACGCATTACGCTAAGTGAAAGAAACCTGACGCGAAGGGGGTCAACTGCATGATCCTGTTTCTGTGACATTGTGGAAACGGCAGAGCTACAGAACAGGCGGAACAGATCAGTGGTTGCCAGAGACTGACTACAAAGGCGTGTAAGGGAAAATGGGAAGGTGAAGGAATACTTCTGTTTAGGGATTATCGTACAAATGCGCGCGTTGGCCAAACTATACTTCAATAAACCTGACTAAAATAATTTATGATGGACAGAGGCATATTAAGTCACAAAAGCCTTGAATGCTAAACACTCACACAAATAAAAATGGTTTCTAAAAAAAAGGTTAATACAGTATTAATGTCGAGGGAATGGAAAACCAATGGTGAAAGAGATAACCCCTCTGTGACTGCACTCAGCCCCTACAGCACCAGGAATACCGGACGTCAGGGGGGAATTTGAGGAGGAGTAAAGAATCTCATGGAAATACAAACAGGCACCATACAGAAAAAACGCTGTATCAAATCCAGCAGAAAATCTGTCCTTTAATTCAACATACAGGCATATAGTGGATGCTTAATACATGTTTGCTGAACAAATTTTCTTAGCTATCTTTAGTTAAAACTGTGGTACGTCTGCGCTGGAAGGGACTTCCAAGCCTCTAGCCCTGTCTTTGCCAGCACACCTAGAGATGGTCGGGGGGGGGGGGGTGGGATGGAGAAGTCGTCTTCACAACTATCACCAAGAATTGCTCACCATCCACTTCCACGATCACCAGTTAGCATGCTCAGTCGTCTTCCTACTGACCCAACCTGCCACTGAGGGTCCATCTGCGGTCATCTGGAGGATACTGGCAATTGGGCAGTTAGGAAACTGAGAGGTTAAGCGACCTGTTCGGTCATCAGTGCGACAGTGGCAGGACGGGGACTCACTTCTAATCTGATTTACAGTCAGTATTCCCTTTTCCTTGTGTCACAATGCTCCTAAAAATTTGCAATGCTGAGTTGCTAGCTTCTATTACTTTCAAAAATATCTGTTATTTCCTAAGCTATAAATTCAGAAATTAGTAGTGAAGACCCAGAAATAAGTTATACTGACAGAGCTTCCCCAATTCAAAGCTCACAAACACTAACTTACAATACATACAACTCTTTGGGCTTATAAATGTGAGTCCACAGATACCAGAACTATATCCATCAGCCACAAATGTTTTGGTCTGAACTGTTTATAACTTCATTAAGTAAGGGGTGAAGAAGCAGCAGTTTCCACTAAGAAATGTTCAGTGGGTAACACTGAGGGAAGCGGGCAGAGGAGTCGGGGCAGGTGCCAGCGAGAGCCTCCCGATGCCATAGGTCGCCTCCCTCTGGACGGACTCTCGCTCCACCAAGAGCCACCGCAGGCCATTGAAGGGCATCTCTCTCGCAGAGCCTGAGGGTGGCACAGGATTCTGCTGCTGGAACCAAAGTTTACGAACTGGGGGAGACACCTCGCTTAGGTCCTCTGTAGCACCTGCAGGGATCACTCGATGATTACTCAGCCACCCATCAACGTAAATGGGATTCTGTAACAAATGCACTTGACACAGTACTATGTTGAGCATTAATTAAAGGTGATATTCAGGTCTGATGTTCAGGGACAAATAAGCAAGCTATATGTACATGTTATACTTTAACCTGCTAAGTGAACTAAAATGGATCATTTTTAAGCAGGCGATTCTCAGTTACTTTAGTTTTATGGGAATTTGGTGATAAGTGCTAGTTCTCATTGATCACCATTTACTGATTGTGGAAACACAAGCAGAAAATAGAATAAGACTCTGACCTCATGGAAGATTAAGAAGTATCCATATCTGTAGGTTAACTTGCAGAGGATCAGACAATTGCAAACTCAACATTAGAACATGGGTCCTAAAAGCAGAGCCCGGCTTTCCTGACATCAAGAGCATCGGCTCACCTCAAGCTCGTGCTGCAGAGGGCAGCCTCCTGGCCTGGCCCTCCTCTTCCCACGGGCACTCCTGGGCCACCCCTCCTCGGCCTCACTCCCCAACATGTGACCTAAGATCCCAGAACAAGCACTGTCCAGATGACAGCTGCTACTTTGGGCCCTATCCTGCCTTCTCCTCCCACTTGCTGGTTCCCAGTCTTCGATAAAACACAGCATTTATTTTCTTTACCTTGACCACGGGCTACAGCCACAGAGCATTTCAAGAGAAACTTCGGAACTCTAGTCAGATGTCCCCACTGCAGATGACTGCTCTTCAAACTCGGCAAGACCCTCGCCTACAGGAGCAGCCAGCGGCAGTGGAACAGGGACACAAAGGACACATGGCCATGCTCGCAGGGCCTGCTGTGGCCTCAGCTGTCTCCCTCGCAGCTTCCCCACTACTCCTCGTCACAAGCCCTGTCCTGGGCCTCCTCCACCTCTCCTCATCTGCCAGGCTCCTCCTCCTGTCTCCATTTTCTGCCGTATCCAGTCCAGAGTCCATGGTTTATGACTTGACCTCAATTCCCCTCCTTCGCAGAACTCCCCACCCGGACGAGGCCAGCTGTCCTCAGCAGCCACGCGCAGGCAGCCGGAGAATGCTCAGGGCAAGCCCCCAGACATGGTGGCTGCCCATGTAAACTCAGCTATCCCTCAGTCTCAGTGGTGTCCTCAGCCCTGCAAGCAACCTCTCAGCTGTCCTTGGCTCACTCTGCTTCACAGTGACTGTTCAGGTGCTCGTCGGGATCGCCAAACCTCGCCCCTGCCCTTTCTCGCCATCACCCTCGACACACAGCCACGGTTGCCTCGCAGCTTCAGAACTCTCCCCTCTTCCTAGCGCCTTGCCTGGAAGCCCCAGCACCTTCCCCTATCTTTCCACCTCTCCTCTTGGTGAAGCTGGAGATGAGCCCCTCTTGCACAACCATCTATCTGCTAGGTCGTCGCTCCAGATTAGAAAACGCTGCTGTGATTTCCAGACACACGCACAGAGCTGCTGGCCACAGACTCCTTCTGGACGCCCCACAAGCGCCTGAGACGCAGCAGGCTCAGTGCTCCCCTCCCCGCAACCCACTCCTGCTGCACGCTGTCTCAGCGGACGGGGCACACTGCTGAATACTGCTCGGCGGCCCATCTCCTCCTCCTCACTGACCCCGTCCTCTGCCATGTCTGCGGTCTGAAGCACTCTGATCCACCCCATTCCCACCCCACGTGAGTCCACGCCACTGTTCTCTGGCCCATCTGGCCGCACTGCCTCTCTTTAATCCCCTCTTCTTATACCTCCTGAACGTGTTTCTGTGTTAGCAGTCCAGGCTGGGGCTCCCTCGCTTACGACCTTCAGTGATGTGCTGCAGCCCTGAGGACAGGATCCAGTTCCAGCGCTGGAGCGGCAAGGCTCTTCCTGATCCACCTGCAGTTCCTCGCCAGCCTTCCACCGCAGCCCCGACGTGCTGAGGACGGGCTGGTTACTGCTGGGGTTCAACAAGGTACTGACTCCTTCTTAGCCACCTTTTCTCTCCAACAACCGAGTCTTCAGTTGCTTACCTGCTCTCACGTTCACTGGCATCTGTCTCTGTTGGCGACACCCACGATCTGCCAACTCTCTTCCTGCCCGGCTGGCGACGACTGGACATTTGTCCAGGTCTTCTCCTTCCTCTCTAATGTCCTTCCTTGTATCACAGACACGCTCGACAACAGAGATGCTCATTAAACACCTACTGACTGTCTGCATGAGATAACTTTAGAAAAGGAAACCAAATTCTGTTCATCTACAAATACTCATTGAGAACATACACATGCCAAGTTCTGTGCCAGGGGCTGGACACAGCGACGGACAAGTCAGAGCCCTGCCTTTCTAGTGCTGGGGGAGCGGGGAGGAGGGAAAGCAGAGCATAAACAAGCACAGAACAAACCACAAAAACCACAAGAAAAAGAACGTAGGTGAGGGGTCAGTGAGAGAGAAATGAAGCGAAGGAGTAAGCCGTGGGGATGCCTTGGGGCGGGTGGACAGAGATGCTGAGCAGGGAGCAGTGAATTCAAGGGCCCCATGTCGGAGGCCAATCGGTGAGCTGGCGGGATAGCAGAGGTCAGTGCGACAGGGCAGGGGCTGGCAAGATGGGGCTGGAGAGGCGGCCAGGCCATGTAGGCTGCGGTGGGGGAGGACTTCGAACTCTGTTCCAAGGCTGCACCTGGAGCGTTTGCAGCAGGAAACTATTCTAAAATGGGGCGCCCTTGCTGGTGTGCGGAGAAGAGGCTGTAAGGAGACCAGGACGAAAGCAGGGAGGCAGTGAGGGGCACCGGTGACAGGACAGGCCAAAGCTGACCAAAGGCCTGGACTGAGTGAGGTCAAGCCCATGTGATCTGCTGACACACGTGAGGTGGGAGGGAAAGAAAGCAATCCAGATGCTTCCCAGGCTTCAGGTGGGCAAGGAACTGCCGGTGTCAGTTTATGTACAGATGTGGGAGATGGACAGGAGGACAGTTTCTAGGGGAAAACCAAGAATGTAGTTTTGGACACGGTCAGTTGGAACAGTCCCGTGGATTTCCGAGCAGCCGTTAGGCAGCAGAGGCTGGAGGTGCAACTCTGAGCGCCATGAACTTCAGGTGGGCCTCAGAAGCCACAGGCTGTGCAATGCGATCACCCAGGAATCAGGTAAAAGAGAAGATCTGGGAACCGGACCCTAGGACACGCCGCCGCTCAGCAGCCAGGGACGGGAGCAGAAGCGAGTGGGGAAGACTGAGAAGGAGCAGCCAGGGGAAGCAGAAGAAACCAGATGGGATGGTCAGGGACTCGGGGGAAAGAACAGTTTAAGAACAAGGAGGAAATCAGTGGTTTCACAAGGCGGAGCCGACTTGCAGGGGGACCGCTGCACGTGGCAACACGGGTGAATGTGGGTGGCAGAGCGCGGGGCAGGGCTGAGGACGGGCTGAGTGCCAGCTGGGGACAGCGGACACGGGGCTGCCGTCCGCCTCTCCAGCGGGTTCTGCTCTGCGGGTTAGTAAGAGGTGGCATGGCCGGAGGGGCATGTGTGGACAAGGTTGGGGGGGGTACTGCGTTTGCCCCCACTCCTTGGGTAGGTCACTGCGTGTCCCTCTGCTGCGGATAGCACAGGACAAGGGCAGGGACGTTCCCTGGGCTTGAACAGCTGCACCAGGGCATCAAAGACAATGGCCGGAAGCAAACTGAGAGGGAAGGCTCCAGGCTGGGTATCACTGGACCAGTGAAAAGCCCTCGGGCACGAAGCAGAGCACAACCAGTTGCCACCAGTCTCAAGGAGAGAAACGTTGCTGGGGACAGGGAAGCTGGCGGGGACGCAGTGTTGATGCCCACACGAGGGGCTTGCAGGCTCCTCGGAGCATCCCTCAACCCCTGCAGAAACAGCTGCTTGCTCAGCAGCATCCCGAAAAGCTATTCCCCATGAAGCCACAAGTGGCTCAGCCCCGATACAGAGGGGACACCCTGAGCTCCCACAGATGACCAATACAGTAGAGGCTTCATGCAAGCAAACCACGGTCGTGCCGGGGAAGCGGCGGCGGAGGGAAGATGACGGTGACAGCTGGAACCAGCGCTGTGGGCAGAAGGGGGGTGTACAGGGGGCAGAGACAAGTCTCAGTGCGAGGGCGAGAGGCAGGAAGCTGCTGGACGACCTGCCCATGGGAGCAGAGGACTTCCCTTCTGTGTTCTTGGTGAAACAAGTGCAAAGGCATTCCGGGGATGCGGCAGGGAGGTGCCATGTGGGGAGAAACGTGGGACACAGGGAGAAAAGAAAGGTGGTGGGGCTGCTTGGCGGCCATGAGCGCCCCCGGGGGGTGGGGGTGGGCAGGGTTTCCTCTTCACTTCTGGCTGTTTACCATGCTAGGGTTTGGGTTTTTGTAAGCAAGTAACACAGAGGGAGAGGGCAAGGGAACTGAGGAAACAGCCAAGGGGATGACCAAAGGATGACGGAGACCTCGGCAGAGTGAGTCACAGTAAGGGGTGGTGGGACGGACGTGCTGGAGGTCAAGCTGGGAGCTGGAGACAGAGGAAGGAGGGAGGAGCAAGACACATGGGAGACAGCATGTTTCAGGTGGGGTCTCAGGGGTGTAGTGACGGCAACAGAGACTCCAGATGACCACCAGTGAACATAGCTCGGACAGATGCTCCCTGCTCCACACCCATGGGCCTCCTGAAGGCGACAGGGATCCTTCCTGCTTCTCATTTAAATCAGTGTTATATCTCCAGATTGATGTTTCTCATCGGACTATGGACAGACACTGGTGGTGCCAGGGAACTGGCATTAATTGAAGATACTTGCTGTGGACACTTATGTAAGTCTGGAAGGTAAGTATTGCATCCCCAATTCACAGACGAAGCAGTTACTGCTCAAAGATGGCTAAGTTATTTGTCCAAGGTTACAGAGCTGCAACAATGACAGGACGGGATTAATACCTAGGTAGGACTATCTGACTATGGAACTAAAGACTCGCCTTGTTTCTTCGTGATGCCTTCAAAGCTGAACTCTTCTTAAACAGAACTTCATTGATAAGAGAAAATACACCTTTCTCACACTCTAAGTATTGTGGGAGCCGGTCTTTCACTTCAAGACATGGCTAAATCCAAACAATGAGATACTGGCAAGTCAACTTTTGTTATAGTCTCTGGATATGTGGTTTTCATGTTTCAATAGAATTGTCTCAAGAAGATTCAGCAAGGTAAGTGGAAATGAGACATTTTCATTCTTTCCAAAGGGATCTGGCTTTGTGTATTTAAAAGCAAACACTGTATTCAATCTGGGGGCGGGGGTGGAACTACAGATAATACACAAATGAGCCAGTCGCCTTAGAAATAATGCAAAAATCTGTACAGAATCCATTATCCATGTACTCTTTTCATCAATATAAGATGAGAGATTTAAATTTGCTCTGAGTCTTAAAATCTAAGTACACTATATACCCAAAGACAAGAAGAGCAATTCCTTCTTCTAAGAACATCTTGAAAATGATAAATACTAATTTGATTATTTTAGTGGATTAGTATTACAAAACATATCTTGACCATGGGGGAGATGGGACACTTAGTTTTTCTTTGTCAAAAAAAAAAAAACAAAAAAAAAAAGGTGAGAGTCCAATGGCAATTACTTAGGAGTACAGATAACTATCAACAGGACATACAAGGCTGAAGATCACAACAAGCGTACTTTGTAAGCCAAATCTTTGAGCTGACATTCCACAGAACTGACAGCGTTTGCCCTGGTCCATCCTCTGTCTCATTAGATCTTTCTAGAAGTTAGCAACTCTAAACTGTACCAAGTGGGACCCATGTACGACTCCACTCAGCAGAGCCACAACCCCCAGACTGAAAATCACAACAAACACTCCTTGGTGTAACTGTTCTACATTCTATCGGCAAAGGTGTCATTTGTGTTCATTTGTACATATAACTGCGTTAACCACTGTAGAACACAGATCAAACAGGCATGGGTCCTCCCTTCTAAAGTTAAGAATCTAAACAATGACCTGTTTTTCGCAAAGTCCATGTAGAATCCAGTTTGGACCTTACAGAATGCCAAATTATATGGATTAAGTTTCAGTTATTATGTCTGAGCATTTAAATGATGAATTCCCTTAAAAGATAAAAAGTTGAGGTGTCATCGAAATGGAAGAAAAAAAATGCATGTTCATAATTATTGGAGGTCTTATTTTGGCACAGTGAACTTCCCTGGGTTTCCTAATGCCCAAATAAGTATTGCCACAGAACCTGGCCCATGCTGACCTCTCTCCCTATTTTTTGTGGCCTTATTCCTATGCTGCCAGACTCTATAATATTTACAGAACAGAAAACTCTATCCCCACTGTGTTAAACAGCATAGAGCCACCGTTTTTCAAGGATTACAGTATGTCAGGCATGGGCTAACAGTGTATGTCTATCAGCATACTTAACCCCTTTAATGGTGCCATTAAAATAATATCAGCATTCTAATTTTAAACTCAAGAAAACTATGGGTCAGGGCAGTTACAAGAGTTGCCAAGGACAGCTAGTAAGATATGCAGAGGGAGACGCAGGCCTCAAGTATGGGAGCAAAACACTACGCCAAGGCTTTGGGATGCTATTTCGGGGGCAGAGAGAAAAGCCTGGAAAGCAGAACAAAGAACCTGGAAACCGGAAGCTGCATGCTTTTCCATTTATGAAAAGTTATCCTGAATTGTACCCAACATCTTTAAAATAAAAAAGAAAACAATTACACTGTATTGCTTCATAATGAGGATTGCATTAGTTGCAAATAAGGAAGAACAGTAACTTAAACACGAGGTTCCTCTTGCCTTGAGTCGCCAACTGGAAGTCGGAATGAAGCATGTGACTCTGGCTCTGACCCTACAGCTCCATCCAGGAGGACAGGGCCAGAGTCTCTGCAGGTCTCTTTGGCTTCACTCATGGTTGTAACATGGCTGTGACATCTCCAGCCCTCACACAAACAAACAAGCAAACAAATAAATAAATAGGAAATTACAAAGAGGAAAAGTTGGGACCTATGTCAGGCGAGCCAATCTTTGACATAAGTTCCCAGCCAACTGGAGATTGACTGGCCAGAACGAGTCACATCACTCCTGAAAAGAGATGTGGTATCATTCCAAAGCAACCAAAGAAGCAAAAGCCAACAAATTCCACATCAGAGTTATTTACATAAGGAAGAAAGGGTGAATGAATATTAGGTGAGTAAATAGTTCTGTCTGCCATGCCTGACTTAGCAGGAAAGGAATTTGGCATGTTTAAGTTTGACAACAAATGATATACGATGCATCATACACAAATAACCTTGTAAAAGAGAAGACATGGAGGGACCCAGAAAAAAAAAAAACAGAATTATCTTTTGGAGGATGGGCCCCTTGTAGTACACTCGGAATTTGTTTCTCTGGATCAAACGGTCAACCCAAGTTTTCATATGGAGGTTCTGAGAAGGTTGTGTCACGATTTGCAGAAGAAATGTGGCAAACAAGTGACTGGTTCTTCCACCATGATAACGCACCTGTCCACACCATGCTGACTGTTCAGCAGTTTTTGACCAAAAACAGCATGACCCCCCTGTTCTACCTTCCCTATTCACCCGATCTTGCCCCAGTAACATTTTTTGTTTCCCCAATGAAAAAAGTCCTCAAAGGGAAATTTTTTGCAATGTGAAAGAGCGGAAACAAAAAATGGCAGAAGCACTAAAGGGCAACAAAATAGATGAGTTCAAAAACTGTTTTGAGCAGCGGAAAAAGCATCACAACAGGTGTATTTCATCAAATGGAGAAGGCTTTGAAGGTGACTGAAGTTTAAACATGTAAGAATACACACTTTTTAATCAATGAATTCTGGGTTTTTTGGGTTCCCCCTCATATATTTAATTATTTTAACTTTAAAGTACAGAGAGGTGATTGCCTACCGATAATTTATTCTGGCCTTATTCCTTCCTAAACTAACTAGATTTAGTTAATCAATGTGTCCCCAAAATTATTCAGAAGAAAATCGATGGCATTCTTGCTCCAGAGGTCAGTGGTTCTTAAACACAGCATGTACCAAAATTATCTGGAAGGTTTATAAAAACACACGTGACAGCCCTACCCCCAGTGTTGCTGATTTAGTAGATAATTTATGTTTCCAAGAAGCTCCCAGAGGATGCTGACACTGCTGGTGCAGGGACCACATCTTAAGAACAACTGCTTTAAAGGCAGACATCAATCTTAGTTTAAGGCAAATAGTGGAGGATAGTCCCCTCGAAAAACGGTCTTGGGTTGGGACAGGCACAGGATAAAACTTGGCCAAACTGGACAAAAAGAAACTCTGTTATCTTGTACTTGTGAAAGGTTTCACATTCTCTCACTTGCTTAGCTAGAACAAGAAAGCAGATAGTGCCCAAATCACAGCCAGTCACTGTGATTATATGAGATTGAGTCTTAAGAAGAAACTGATGATGACGTTAACACACTAGAGATATGGAAAAGACTTAGGTCCTTAATTGAGCCCTTTGTGATGCAGCTACCAAGATAATAAAGTTTCAAGATGCTTAAGCCAGCTTCAGGCAAGGTTTTCTGAGGCTTGCAGTCAAAAGCATGCTGATTGATGCAAAGAATAAAATTTAAGTTTAAATAAAGAATACAGTTGTACCTCATTAAAGCAGAACATGAATAAATAACACTACATATAACCCAAAATGTGTTTTAGATACTGGTTAAAAGTGTTACTCTATATGATTTCTTGTGATAACTATTAATGGGTACCAAATACCATTTTATTTCCGTCTAGTCTCTAATACTAAAAAGACATGAAAAGACAGAAAGTAGGAGAAAGTAAAAAGTCTGAATCATTTTCATCCAAAATGAACAAATAATTATCAATTGATTCAGCTGACTGAAGGAAAGAAAGACATTTTTAGCTTTCGCATCTCCACTTTCCAAGTTTCCTAACCTAATTTCCACTCTGTGCGCCTCACTCCATCCACAGAGAGACAAAGGAAGAAAGAAAAAAGAAGATTCAAATAAAAGAAACTGAGCAACAGGGTGATTTTAAATTTTGTAGAGTTCAGGGGTCACTGAAGCAACAATTTCTTGCTTATGCAATTCTAAAGTTATAATGAAGTTGCAGGTCTAACTGGTTATTTTTATTTGTGGCGCTTTGTGGATGCTTTTTAACAGAAGACATCAGGGAATCTAAAACGTGAGAACCATGGAGTACGACTTGTTTCTAGTTAAGGAACGCAGGGGGACAGAAAGGGCCAGAGCACCAGGGGCTGAGATGCACAGAATCCAACACCGCAACTACTGATATCTTCAGGAGGAATCGAGAAGCTGTCGAGCAGCAGACACCTCACAGCAGCCACCTCCCATCGCCTGTCTGCTCGAGTGCGCGGGGCCACCATGGTGCTGGTTGTCACCAGCCTCTGTCTATCTGAGCAGAGCAGCCCAAGAAGAGTCCTTCATTAGAGCACTGTGCCAAGCGCACTCAAGCTTTCCTTCTACCTTGAGGACGAAGAAAGGATACGGAAGTGTGTGCATTTTAGCATTGGTAGCATGAAGTTTCAGTTATGACATTAGAGATGGTACTGTTTACTTCGTCCATAATTGAGAGACATCTTCAAAACAACACATTCTGGGACCACCACTATGCTCTACTTGCCTGAAACAAATCATGCCAATACTCCCATCTTGCAATTTTTTCAACTGCTTTCTAATTCCTAATTTTCTTAACTAAATTAGCTGAGAGGGAAAACACATGACCAAAAATGAATGTCCATCATCCAAATTAGCAAACAACGAATTCACCTTTCAAATTATGAGATCCAGGATGGGCAGATTTCTCTTCCTGCCTTAAAGGAATATCGCCTATTTAAACAGATTCACTAAGGTTTGGAGGTCTCGTTTAGACACTTGTGCTCCTCTAGCAGCGAGTACAAAATGCACTGGTGGCAAGCAGTTAATTCATTAATTAGCCAAATTATTTTTGAGGAAAAGAGAGCACTGAACAACACGGTGTGGAAAGTGCCATTGTGGCTGTCTGAGGTCCGTGTCTGCAAAATGTGTGGTGGAGACAGGCAATGCCTATGCGGTTTCTAATTATTCCAATTATCATGGCACACTATGAAAACTTGATTAATAACACTGAAGATACTGTTGTGGCAATTAGCCATATGGTTGTGGGACTTTATTCTGTCACGATTTAGCCATTAGCATCCACTTATGTTTGTCAGAACAGTGCATCCGTGACAAGCTGAAGCTCCGCTCACCTTGTCAAGCCCCCTGTGAGCAACGTGAGAGAACTGTCTGTTCCTGGGAGCTCCGGGCCGAGGACATTTTTCATGCGGTTTCCGGTCCGACTGGGGACAGACGTCACAGAGCCTGTGTGATGACCCAGCAAGCTAAGCTTTCTCTGAAAAATTACTTAGTGACTTGTGTGTTACAACAAACTACTCAAAGAAAAGAATCTGGAGGGTAATAACTGGTCCTCTCTACTGCCCACATACACCCGTGGTCTGTGCCTCAGAGAAACTGATCTTCATATATTGATACATAGAAATACAAAAATATGGCAATGTTGAGGACATATGTGTGTGTACACATGTGCACATATACATACCATACAGCAAATATTTACCATCTATAGCATTTCTGCATGATATTGGCAGTGAACTTATCCAAGAGAGTTGAGGAGATGATCCTTCTAAATATGAGTGAGAAGGTCGCTTAGGGAGAATTGAAACATAAAGATGCTGGTCAGCCCCTGACATCAATGCTAGAAAGAAAACAACCAAAGGCCTTGCGCTGGAAGATTAAAAAGATCAAGTCAGAAAAATTAACTTTACATTTGAAATGGAATGAATGTTAATGTGAGAAATATAGCACTATATGTTTATTTAACTAATTGACTCATTAATTAATTTTTAAAAGATAGAGCTTTGAAATAGTTGCTAGCAGTAGGCAAATGTGCCAGACAGTTTTTCTTGGAAGCTAGCAGAATGCAAAGCAGTTCCCACTGTGTGTTTACACACCGTTCAGAAACCCCAGAGCCCCCCAGCAACACAAGAGGGAGGCAGAGAGAGTTCCGTGCGTCCACTTCACGAGTGGGTCCTTTCTACATGGGCACGGCAGCGACACCTGACTTAGAATGAGCTTAAGGAGAAAGTGCATGTCTGGCAAACTGAAGTATCTACTGGTTCTGCCGCTGCAATTTTCACATAAGTAGTTCTTGCTTCATGTTGGGAAACTGAGAACAGAAAGGTCAACACATGCTGAAGACTCCAAGTGTTGACTGACCCTTGGAGTTTCCACAGTCTTCCAAGGAGAGATGAAAGAGCAGTGTGATTAGAAGGAAGAATATGGCCGGGCTCGGTGGCTCAGCCTGTAATCCCGCGCCTTTGGGAGGCTGAGGTGAGTGGATTGCCTGAGCCCGTGGGTTCGAGACCCGCCTGGGCAAGCGAGACCTCATCTCTACAGTAAATCAAAAAATCAGCCGGGCGTGGTAGCGTGCGCCTGTAGTTCCAGCTACTTGGAAGGCTGAGGCGGAAGGATCGCCGGAGCCCAGCAGGTCGAGGCTGCGGTGGCCGGGAGCGGCCACTGCACTCCAGTCTGGGCAAC
>CAUYQG010015369.1:0-12793 GCA_963574415.1 Tarsius wallacei
GTAAATCTCTCTCCCAACTATATGCCAAGCCAGTTACAATCTTCTTGACTGATGCAGTCATTTCAGGAAATGAGCAAATACACTTAATATATAGCTATAACCATCATGAAAGTGCTCATTGGAGTAACAAAATAATTTAAGTGATTCTGAATAGTTACAAATGCTTCTGAACCTAAATATTAGTACTGATCCCTCAAATCTATCGCCTTCAAAGGACATCAGCTGCTGCAAAGTTTCAGATTTTTGCTTCTACTTTTTTGTCTCCTTTTCTCCTTCCCCCACTTTTATGTAGTATTTGAGTTGTTACCTGAAGCACTTACCTGGGGTCATTCACATCATTATTTCCACTTAAAGCCTTCGACATAAATCAATTTACATTTTAAACAGTATTTACACTTCTGGAACCTTCCCAGATTAGCATGTTGGGAGAACACAGGATTACTTAGATCATCTCTGGATCTACATTCCCACTTTACTTAATTGGTGACTAAACTGAAGCTTCAATGCTCAGATCTAAGCCATCTGTCATGCATAAAGTAATTCAAGGTGTCTGCAATTTGGTTAGAAATAAAAATCAGGTACACCATAAAGACTGCAATGAATAACTTAAAATCAAGCTTGTCTGGATGGTGAAATCCTCTTATTTTTATTTTTACAAAATATTCCAAAACAACTCAAGTATCCTCAAGCACTGTTTCATTTTTATAAATAAGAATATTTTCTACATGCTAGTTGCACAGAACAGACTCTCTGAAGACAGGTCCTAACCTTTGGAGGGGATGAGTAGGATAGAATCTCTCATGACCTTGAGAGAAGGATCAAAGCTACAGACAATCTTTCCCCTTCACTGGACAAGGACATATAATGAGGACATATGTAAACTCTCCTGAATCTTCATACAAATACTCTCAACTAAAGCTTCTTCAACTGTGGGCCATAAACAGTGCTGGTCAGTGTGTTGCTTTTTACTATTCTGCAACAAGATAAGTTTTGAAATTGAGAAAAAAACATTCAGAGACTTTATACAAACTTGAAAGAACAGTTTTACATCTAATAATAAAAACAAAGAGCTTGTATTATATATATATTTTTAAAGTCCAGTTGTCTTTGAATTAATTTTATTGTATTATAAAATTGCTAGCCTATAATGTATTAGGAATTTTAAAAACAGAAAACAGAAAAACCCTTTACCACAAACAGACTGAGAAGCATTATTCTATATGACAGCTTGTACTCACCTCTCATGAGAAGTCTCAAAGATCACAGACCCCCCCCAACCAAGATGTGCTGATGTGTACAAATTCTAATGACCTATGCATCCCACATGCTTTAAAAGATGCATCACAGAGAGATGGGAGTTAACCTTATGCCATTTGTGCCAAAATTTGGTCAAGAGCTAGAAATCAGAAACTCAGGGATGAAAGAAGTTATCAAACAGAAGAAAACAGGGCAGAGGTAAATTTCACTATTATGCAGCCAAGATGTGAGTCTCAATTCTCTGAGTTCAGCAAGCCCCAGGAATCATAACCCTGGTAACCTGCATTTCTGGAGGATATACTGAACTTGTTTAGGAAACATAGCAGAACACATTCAAAGGTCATCAGTGGTGACTGCTATGGGGGGAGCAGATGTAGGTCGCAGACACTGTGGAGACTGGTGAGCATGCCAACATTCCTTTGCCCCAACTTCTCTAAAGGAGTATTAATTTAGGGGGGTTGCCGAACATCCTAGTGTAGAAAGACCCCTGATTATACACCGCACCCAGTTCAGGATCCTAATAGACTGTGTGAAAAGAGACCATGGGCTTCTCCCTAGTCCTCTTGCTCAAGACTATAATCCTTTAGGAATAAGGGCTATTGAGGGATTAACAGGGTTTGGGTAATGGTCTCCAGCAGGCTGTGTATTCACATGCTGGAAGGGCACAGCCATTACTACTCCCAGAGCCTTTGCAAATCAGTCCAAATATGGCTATATTAATGATGGGGAATTACTGTATCCTTTAGGAATATTATAAAAAATGAAGTTCAGGAGAACCTTTGATTCAACAGCTCTAGAGATATTGTGCAAATACTCAAGCTATGCATTGAGAAACAGGTGAGCAAAACACACACACACACACACACACACACTCTTCCCGTCACTAACTCCCTTTGTGACACAATCCAAGAGTCACTACCTCTCTCAGCGCCTGCAGACCTTGCCCAAGACCCCCACACTGCTACCTGTAAGACTCCACAGACGACAATCCAGGTCTTTCAACCTCAAGCCTACACCCTTTCCAGTTCTCTGATATATTTCAAAAGTAAACACATTCTGTACTTACTGATGGCAATTGAAGGCAGAGATGTCTTTAATTATTTACACCCAGCAAATGCTTTCCATGTCTTAGATCCTGCAAGAAACCCAAAGAAATGTCTTCTTTAAAACCATTTTATAAAAATATTAGAACTTAATTTTGCAATAGAGGTGTGTGTCTGCCTAAGTGGGACAAATGGTTAATAATAACTATAAATCTATAAAAACAAACACAGAGAGTAGTAAAAGGAAAACAACACATTTAGTGAATCTAGTCACTGAGAGCCAGAACTTTTCCAAATGGTTTTAAGTATCAAAATAACTAAAAAATGTATACTACTAATAGAGAAGTGTAGCTGCTACCCTGACTCAGGACTTTGGCCCAGAAAAGCCAAATTATTGCAATATTTCCAGTCAGGCATCTCTGAGAACCATTGCTGGATGGAAACTGTGTTGATACATATATAATGCTCATGTATTCGTAGTTTTCTCCTCTCTTCCCTCAAAAAAAAAAATTAGTGTTTGCTTTCTAGGTTTGACCTTACTGTTCACCTTCACCACAAAATTATTACTAGCACGACAATTTTGTACTTTAAGGATCACTAAATGGTCCACAGTAGGAGAAACTGTAAAAGTCTAAGGATCCTATGAGACTAGAAATTAAAAAGGTAAAGAACTACTGAGTTGGAAGAAGGAAGAATTAGGACCCAGTGAGGAAGAGCAGGAAAGGTAAGAGTCCAAGTAACCTGAGGAATTAAGTGGTATGCATGGGATTGGGAGTCAATGTCTAGTATGAAAGATAGTAAAATGTAAAATGTGATGATGAGGTTCTAGTTGTGATTACGATTCAAAACTTGAAAATTTACTTTGATCATTACCCAACACTTGAAAATAAGGTGAGGGACAGGGAATGGGCTGGGTCTCATGTTTAATCAATTACATGCTGAGGCTTTGCCTAAAATGTCCACTCAAGTATCATTTCATTCCCTAGATGCCTGTATCTGTGTTTGATGTTTCTGTTTAGTAATTGACAATGGTCCAGACACTGTGGAGTTACATGATAACGTAGGTTTTTGTTGAATAGAAAAGATATCCCCAAACAGTAGGGTTTAAAGTTTTATTGTCCTGTGAAACAGTAACCAGTTTTGTACCAAACTAAGCAAATTTATGTTCATATTTTCTTTTTAAAATTCCTGTCAATTCTCAGTTCCTCAAATGTTCTTGCAACAAGCTTTTCATTTGTTCTCTTTTTAATGAATTAAATAAAACTAACTCCTGTTTATATTATATTTGTATTGAGGTTAGGTTTTCAACCTTTTGAACATTATACTTTGACAGAGTTAAAGATGTAGAATTCCCTCAACGATTATCACTACACTTCACTTTTGTATCAAACCCTCACATTTTTTAAAATTATTTTTTCCAGCAGCTAAACTATTTCTTTTAACAAAACTCTGTTCTGAGCTTAAAAAGAAAACAAAAAAGCTACCCTTGTTGCCCAGACATTCTAATTCTTTTATATATCTATTTTTCCTTAAGTGACAGCTTCATTTGGAGATGTTCACAGACCCAAGGTCAGGAAGCCTGACTTCTGGTCCTTGCTTTGCCTAACATTTTAGGCCAGGCTTCTTTCCCCAGTTTCCCCAACTGCATAATGAGAGGTGCAGCCTCTGAGGGTATTTGCCTCATTTGTGATCATCTTGGAGTTTGTCTATTTTAGGATGTTCTCTTTGTCCTAAGGGTTGTTGTGTTCCCCTCTTGCCTGATGATGAAAACGTTCTAAAGCTCCTGAGCTTCCCCTCTTGTTCCACAGACAAGGAAGAAAAATCACCTTGTAGGTCAAACTGAGCTGCCCTAGACCAACCAGTAGAGGCAGGGCTGTCTCCTGACCAGAGAAGAAATTCATCAGACTAAGTGAAGCCCAGCAGAGAAAAACCTTAGTGAACTCACAGAAGAGCAAAGCAAAGCAGCCAAAAACTCTCCCAACCCCGCCAGGATATAACTCCCTCAGCAGCTCACTGGTGATTTCATATTAATATTTGGAAGGGGGGAATAAAAAAGAAAAACATTTCCATTGCCATCACTAATAAATATCGTATTTAGGCACTGATAGCATAAACACATGTGGATCTGTACTCATTTTCCAGTCATTTGAAGTGTTTATATCTGTTGAATATGTATTATTAAATTAATGCTGATTGGAGTTGGGAGGCAATTTAAATTGAAATGTATTTCATTGTGCTGTAGGTAAAGCTGAGTGTGGGAAGCAAATTATCTGGCAAATTGAACTTGCTGCACTCCAAATACCCATTCCTGGTGAATATTTGATTTCCTGATTATCTGCTTGGTTTCCTTCCCAGTGCTGACAGGCTTCTTCCAGAGCTGCCATCTGGAAAGGGAAACCAGTGTGAGGGTTGGGAGAGGACAAGGGGTAAGTGCTGGGGCCAGGGCTCCTGGGCTGCCTGGCCAGCCCAGGGGCACTCCTTATGGCCTTCTGTTTTTGTTTTGTTTTGTTTTTGTTTTTTGTTTTTTGGTTTTTTTTGGTAGAGATAAGGTCTCACTATGTTGTCCAAGTTTGTCTCAAACTCCTGGGCTCAAGTAATACCCTGGCCCCAGCCTCCCTAAGTGCTGGAATTATAGGCATGAGCCACCATGTCTGGCCCTCATGTTCCTTTAATAGATGGATGAATCATGGATAGAGCAATTTATATGAGTATGCCAACCACTTGTGGTTTCCCTTGGAGCTTACATGAAGTCAGAGTTGATTTTTTAATTAAATTAAGTAAAGGCAATAAAATGTACATTCAATTAAGAATGAACGTTGATTCAAATCAACTTGATGAAGAGAACGCATGAGTCAGTTAGAGGGTATCACTGCTCAAATAATCACAGTCCTGATATAGCTTAACTAGAGAGAAACTGGTAGATTTTACCCTAAGGGACAGGTTCCTGCAAACTGTTGGATTTTCTAGAAATAGCTTCCTCAATGTTCCCATGCTCTACTTTTTCAGTGTCTTCTCACATCACTGGAGGGCATGCCAGGCACAAAATATTTCACAAAGAACTGTTCTCTAGCTCCACCCCTGCCAATACCTGTGGAATTGCCCAGAATGGCAGCAGGGTAAAATGTGGGCAACAAGAAGACTCTCTACAGGACCCAGAGTCAGTGAGCCATATGTCCTCAGTCAAGCATCGCAGTAAGAATTCTCTGCACTGAGTTCCTCTACCCCATAATTGCAAGTCCCAGTCATAGGAGGATCAGGTTTTAGGGAGGTCATCAACATAATGGTCATTTCCCTCCATGGTGTTATAACTGCCCAACAGTGAAAATAATAATTTGATACAATTACTTTCAGTGAAATCTGACACACTTTTTTTTCCCTCATTGTTCACCAGTTTACTGATTAGATGGCTCAACCCAACAAAAAATAAGGAATGTAGAGAGGATGGCCATCTCAAGAAAATCCTACCCAGTTACCTAGATACTTATGACAAATTTTAAAATACAGACAGAATTTTCTAAATTTTTGGTGACAATATCTACTTGGATTTTTGAAGAGAGATTTTAGGTTTTGCCTAACGTGGCTCTATGTTCTAACTATATATTGATAAAAAAATGAGTCACATTTCTATAAAATCAGCTTTGGCTATATTAATAAAGAAGAAATAACTGATATGAATGGCAATAGCTAAGATTTTTTTGAATGCCTATGATATGAGAGGCATGCTTCTAAATGTTTTATATAAATTTAATTCTCACAGCTCTTTGATCTATCCTGTCTTCATTTCTCCAATTTACAAATGAAGAAATGGAACTACAGAGAGGTAAATGAACACATCCAAGGTTACAGAGATGCTATTTTAGTCAAGAGGCTAACTGCTACATTAGACAACCCTAAAATCTGTAACATACTAAACATATATTTTTCTCTCCTATAAAATCCAGTTCAAATATTCCAGGTCAAGTAAACTCTATCCCAGTTGGGTAGCCTTTTACAATAAATGACTTAGGGATGCAGGTTTGGGGCACTGTATGAAGCTAAAGGCTTCAACATATGATCTATGAGAGCACCACAAGAGTACAATGAGTGTGGAAAACACAAATCCAATTTTTATGCTTTCCAGGTCATGATGTGGCATGCATGATTGCCTCTCACATTTCATTGCCCAGCACAAATCGCATGGCTTCACCTAGATGCAAAGAAGCTTGAAGACATGATGCCTGACTGGGCAGCCACTTTCCAGCAATAGCTCACCACTCTGAGCAGAAACCATCAGTTTCTGGTGACCAGCTACCCTCTGCCAGAGATAAGACATGGCAGAGCTGAGATGTGAAACAACTCTTAGTCCAACCACTGCTGGACTGACTTCTGGCATCAAATTTTGTTTTGGGGACTACCTTGCTTATTTATGTATTTATGTATTCATGTATTTATGATACAAAAGTATGTTTCAAAAATAATATTTCTAAGCAAAAATATTGTGCACTAATGGGGCCAGGTAAATAAGTAAAGTCAACATGGTAAAAGAAAAAGTGATACATGCACTATGGCAACTGCTATTCAGGTTCAAGAACAGAGAAGGGGAGGAGGGAAAAGGAGAGATGGGGTGGAGTATGGGAAGGGAGGAAGAGAGGGAGGGAATTGAGAGGGGAAGAGAAGGAAATGGGAAGGGGAGAGGGAGAAAGCCAGAGCAAGCATGTTGGGGATAATTGGATAATGGAAGGCTGGATAACAGAAGTCCTATCTAATGAGAAATACAGATTCAATGTGACTGATATTTTTTTCTTCCTTCCCTTCCTTTTTTTGTTCTTTCCTTTTTTTTCTGAGAAAGAAGCCATACATGTAAAATTTTATGCAAAAGTTCTAGATTTTCAAATGATAATCAAAAGAAACTAATCTCATAGCTAGTTCTAGCAGGTATCCCATTTTCAGAAGAATTAACATTCATAAAAAAGAATTTATGAAATGGGTTTAAGAGATTGCAATTGGTGTCCTAAAGTATCCAGTGAGGGGACTTCCAGATAATACCCCATGGACTATCCCAAGGCATCTGACAAGGGCTAAATTATAGTCTTTCCTTGGAAACTTCCTTGGCTCTATCTGGATGCCCATTCTAACTTTTGCCAGACAATTCTCTTAAAATCTCTCTTTTTCCATTAACCCCAATGCTTATCCAAGTTCTACTATCTAACATTCTTCTTTCTTTTCTTCTCTTCCTCTTCTCTGTCCATTAGATATTTATTTCACTCTTTGAGGTCTTAAATTTTACTCTGATGATGATTTGCAAAGTTTGTCTTTCCTTTCCTCTTCTCTCTGTTCTAGGACTACCTTTCCAGGAAATGCTATCTAAATCAAATTCTTAAACAGCCTCTTACCAAACTGAACTTCACATCTCGATTTCGTTCTGTCTGCCACTGTTAGAAGCTACTTCTTCATGAATATTTTCACATTTATGTTTTGCCTAAACTTTCTGAGAACTGGCAAACTTAAAAAAGAGTTATTAAAATATGCATTGGAAGCTGGAGATAGTATATTACTCTGAAGAGATTTAGAAATGTATCTCTCTTGTAACCTTGGCTTATACATTCCAGGATAGGAAAGATATAGACCTCATTCTCTTTGCCTCCCTAAAGAATATTTGTTTATATTCCAGAGTAAATGTTTATCTCTCTCTGGATTAGAGGATAGACCAATATTCCAGCTACTCTGTATAAGCTCCTGGTCTCATAATTTCAGGTTTCCTTTCCTGTTTCCATTGTGTTGCTCAAAAAAAAAATGGGTCTCAGAGAACTGGTGCTAAAACACTCTATGAGAAATAAGTACTTTCTTCCCTGATCCAGAGTCCTTGTGTTTCCTGTCAGAATATCATATGTATATAAATAATAGATACATGTGTGAAATGCCACACAAATAAATCTCATGAAACACAAAATACACAAGCAAAAGCATAGAACACAGAAGCCAAATTTTTACTATTACTTTCAACAGACATAAAATCATTCTATCAACTTGCCATAAACATTTCTAATGCTATTTTTAGTTTCTACACTCAGTATGCAATGGATCATTGCAAACAGTTTATGGACCTACATTGATCTGTGGACCTTGCTTTGAGTTGCACTGACATTTACTACCAGCTGGTTCAGGGTAAAACTTCAACATTAACCTATTTACAATTATTTAATGGAGATAGTATGGGTAGAAGTTGAAATAATACCCAGTACACACATAAGAGCTTAATGACTACTATTATTGCTATCCAACTCCACCCTCTCCATCCTTTCTTCTTTATGAACTTTCAAGTCTCATTAAATTCATAATTTAATTTATTTTCTGTACTTGTCCCTCCCTCTCCATTCTCACAGATATGACTTCAGTTCAGTATAGACCAGAACTTATTACCACAGTTATGATATTTCAATAGCATTCTAATGAGAAGCAAAGGCAGCAAAATGATTCACAGGTTGAGTAATTGATTGGATGGTCAAGGATTCCACTGACAAAAGTAAGAAACATTCTTAGAGATCCTACTGGGAAACAAAAAGATTAGTTTATTTGGGAGAACACTGAATTGGAGCAGTACATGGCTAGAGACTCATTACACTTGTGCCCCTCAGGACCATGTCCACATAAACCAAGTTATTATGTGCCTCATTTATGAAAACTCCAATTTCCTTTATTTATAAGGCAGGAAACAGGAAAAGAAGAAATAAAAGAGCATTTTCTCAAAGCCGCATTGAGGTATCACCTAATATCAGTAAGAATGGCCATGATTCAGCAATATATTGTCTCCAAGAGACTCATCTCACCAGAAAGGACACTCACAGACTCAAAGTAAGAGAATGGGAAGAAAAATTTCAGGCAAATGGAAAACAAAAGGAAGCAGGAGTTGCAGTCTTAATATCAGACAAAATACTCTTTAAGCTACCAAAAATTTAAAAAGATATGGAAGGTCACTACATAATGATAAAAGGTTCAATCCATCAACAAGAATTACCCATCCTAAACATATATGCAACCAACATAGGAGCACCAACATTCATAAAGTAGCTTCTAGGTAAACTTAAAAAAGATATTGACTCTAACACTATCATAGCTGGGGACTTAAATACTCGACTCACAACCCTAGACAGATCATCAAGACAAAAAATCAATGAGGAGATCTGGAACTGAAACATGACACTTGACCAAATGGACTTAATTGATACCTACAGAACACTCCACCCAACAACCACAGAATATATTTTCTATTAATCACCACGTGAAGCATACTCTAAGATCAACCACATCCTTGGTCATAAATCAAACATAAACAAATTTCACAAGATTGAAATCCTGCCATGAACCTTCTCAGACCACAGTGGAATAAAAATGAATATCAACACCAACAAAGTTCCCCCCAAACCCACAAAGACATGGACACTAAACAGCATAATGCTAAGCAACTCCTGGATCAACAGGGATATCAAAGCAGAAATTAAAAGATACCCAGCAACAAATGAAAATGAAGAAACATCTTACCAAAACCTCTGAGACGCCATGAAAATTGTACTGAGGGGAATCCATATCTCTACAAACACATATGAAGAAAATGGAAAAATCACAAGCCAACAGCCTAACAAATCACCTAAGGGAGCTGGAAAAACAAGACCACCAAAACCCTACCTTCAGCAGAAGAATCCAGATCACAAAATAAAAGTCCAAATTCGGGACATAGAAGACAAAAAGATAATACAAAAAAATCAATGCAACAAAGAGCTGGTTCTTTAAAAGGATAAGCAAGATCAATGGTTGCCTAGCTAAACTGACCGAGAAAAGAGAGAAAAAGCCCAAATAAACACAATCAGAAATGCAAAAGATCAAATCACAACCGACCCGAAGAAATACAAAAGATTATCAGAGACTACTATGTACACTTGTATGGAAATAAACTTGAAAACCAAAAGGAAATGGAGGACTTTCTGATATCACACATTTCCCCAAGTTGAAACAAGAAGAAATCAAGATCTTAACTAGACCAATGACAATCCATAACATTGACTATCTCATAAGAAAACTACCTACAAATAAAAGCCCTGGACCAGACGGCTTTCCAGCAGAATTCTAAAAAATGTACAAAGAGGAACTGATACCAATCCTGCTGAAAGTATTCCAGGCAACTGAAAAAGATGGAACTCTCCCTAAATCATTTTATAAAGTCAACATCACATTGATACCCAAACCAGGTAAAGATCCAATAAAGAAAGAGAACTACAGGCCAATATCCCTGATGAACATAAGTACTAAAATACTTAACAAGATCCTAGCAAATGAAATTCAACAACACATCTCAAAAATCATCCATCATAAGCAAGTAGGCTTCATCCCTGGGATGCAGGGCTGGTTCAACATTTGTAAGACCATAAACGTAATTAAATACATCAACAGATGTAAAGACAAAAATCTTATGATTATATCATTAGATGCAAAAAAAGTTTTTGATAAAATCCAGCACCCCTTCTTGACAAGAAACCTCGAACATCTAGGCATAGATGGAACATACCTCCAGATAGTAGGCACCATCTATGGAAAACCCACAGCCAGAATACTGCTAAACAGACAGAAATTGGAATCATTTCCCCTGAAAACAGGAACAAGGTAAGGATGCCCACTCTCATCCCTCCTTTTCAACATAGTTTTGGAAGTCCTAACTAGAGCAATCAGATAAGAGAAAATCAGGAAAAGAGGAAGTCAAATTATTCCTCTTTGCAGACGACATGATTCTATACCTCGAAAACCCAAGAGAATCTGTCAAAAACTTCCTTGCACTGATAAAGAATTTTTACAAAGTCTCAGGGTATAAAATCAATGTGCAAAAGACTATGCAGCATTTTTATACACCAACAACAAATAAACAGAAACTCAAATAAAAAGCACAACCCCATTCATAATTCCAGAAAAAAAATCAAATACCTCTTGGCATCTTCCTAACCAGAAACGTGAAAGACCTTTACAATGAAAATTACAAAACACTGCTCAAAGAAATCAAAGATAACACAAACAAATGGAAAAATATTCCATGCTCATAGATTGGAAGAATCAACATTGTTAAGATGTCCATCCTACCCAAGGCAATCTACAGATTTAACGGAATAACCATTGAATTACCAGCAGCATTCTTCTCAGTCCTGGAAACGACAATACAGGAATTAATATGGAAACATAAATTACCACGAATCACCAAAACAATCCTCAGAGAGAAAAAAAAGCAGGAGGTATCACACTTCCAAACTTTAAACTCTATTATAAAGCTATAAGAATCAAAACAGCCTAATATTAGTTCAAGATCAGGCATACAGACCAAAGGAACAGGATAGAGATTCTGGAAGCAAAACCTCAATTTCTCAACCAACTCATCTTCGATAAAGCCTCCACCACCAATTGGGTGGAGAAAAACCTATTCAGTAAATGGTGCTGGGAAAACTGGCTGGCCACATGCAGAAGATTAAAACAAGAGCCCTACCTATCACTGTACACAAAAATCAACTCTAAATGAATCAAAGACCTAAACGTAAAATCTCAAACTATAAGAACCTTAGAAAATGCAGGAGACACCCTTATGCAAACTGGAACTGGCAACCAATTCCTGATCAAAACCCCAGGTGCCCATGCCAAAAAGATAAGATAGACAAGTGGGACCTCATTAAACTAACAAGCTTCTGCAAAGCCAAAGAGACCATTAAGAGTGCAAGGAGATAGCCCACAGACAGGAAAAAATATTTGCCAACTATATGTCTGATAAAGGCCTCACCTCTAAGATCTACGAGGAACACAAACGTGCCGGGAAGAATATAACAAATAGCCACATTACAAAGTGGGCAAAAGATATAAATAGAGAGTTCTCAAAAGAAGACATATGAGCAGGCAACAGATACATGAAAACATGCTCAGCCTCACTATTCATCCAAGAAATGCAAATTAAAACTACACTGAGATAATACCTAACTCCAGTCAGGATGGCTACCATCAATAATTCAAAAAACAACAGATGCTGGAGAGGATGCAATGAAAAAGGAACATTACTACACTGTTGGTGGGAGTGTAAACTAGTACAGCCTTACGGAAAAGAGTGTAGCAATTCCTAAAAGATCTAAAAATCGACCTTCCATACGACCCGCAATCCTACTGGGAATATACCCAGAACTCAAATCTATTCTGTAAAAAAAGATACCTGCACACATATGTTTATTGCAGCATTGTTCACAGTAGCAATAACATGGAACCAACTGTGCTGCCCATCAAAAGAGGACTGGATTTAAAAAAAAGTGGTACATATATATGATGGAATATTAACAGCCATAAAGAAGAACCAAATCATTAACTTTACAGCAACCTGGGTAGACTTAGAGTCTATAATACTAAGTCATCTTTCACAGAAAACAAAGAACTGAGTATCACATGTTCTCACTCATAAGTGGACCTTGAACAATTATCATAATACTATAAGAAAAAGATTG
>CAUYQG010015370.1:0-42387 GCA_963574415.1 Tarsius wallacei
CTGAGCCTGCAATGAGCTATAATCATATCACTGCACTCCAGCCTGGGAGACAGAGTAAGACTCTGTCTATAATAAATAAATAAATAAATAAATCTATCTCCAGTGGAATTTCTGGAAAGGGTAAGAGAGAATGTCTGGATAAAGCACAGGTGAAGGCAGGGGATGCCAAACTGTGAGCAGGGGGGTGAAGTGGGTCAACGCACACTAAATGCCAACATTCAACTTCTGGACTCCAGCAGATAAGCCCTGGTCTTCCTTGATACTTAAGAGGATGAAGAGCCAGGAGGACGGAGTTCTAGACAGGCAGCATCTGCAAAGGGCCCAACAGAGAATGAGCAAGGTGGAGTCTTAGAACGGAAAAAAAGTGCTCTATAGTTAGAGTGTAGTCAGATGGGGCCAGTGCAGACTTGGCTGCAAAGGTCTGGGGCCAGGTCTTCAGGACCTTGTAAACCACCTTTTTTTTTTTTTTTTTTTTTTAGTTGAAGCCTCAATTTGTCACCCAGGCTGGAGTGCCGTGGCACACTCATGATCCTTCCACCTCAGCCTTCCAAGTAGCTGGAACTACAGGCATGCACCACCACATCCAGCTAATTTTTTTATTTATTGTAGAGATGAGGTCTCGCCAAGTTGCCCAGGCTCGTCTCAAACCCCTGGGCTCAGACAATCCTCTCGTCTCCACCTCCCAAAGTGCTGGGATTACAGGTGTGAACCACCGCGCCTGGCCCCCACCTAAGATTTGAATTTTATCTAAAGAAAAGGGAGAGACATTGAAGGGTTTGTTCTATTTCTTAATCAAATTTATACATATGCATAATTTTTGTCTCAAAAATATCTCTTTGACTTCTTCAACGTCTAGCGCAGCAGTTCTCAAAATTTAACATGCATCAGAATCGTGGGGCGGACCCAGGTGGAGGGGGTGAGGGTAGGGTAGGTAGTGGTGATGGCTGTTAACACCTATTTTGCTGGGCCCCATCTGGGAAGGAATATGAGGCCAGATCAGGCCAGCATCAACTGGGCAAACTGGATAAACTGTCTTGAGAAAGGAAATCTCAGAATGAGATTTCTAGAACTGTAAAAGCTGAATAGCCTGCCCTGGCCCATAAGCAGCTTACAATCAAAGTCAAACATCAATCAATCAGAACTGCCTCATTTGCATGGCAGGACCCCAAATGCATGATGGGAATCCTAAAATTCATCCTAATGGAAGAAAGGGTCAAACTCCATGGCGAAGAACCTCAGGCCACTGGCCCTTTGTAACAGACAGCAGTTACTCCTGCTGCTCTCCTGACCATTGTATTGTGCCCTTCACAATGTATCTTACCTTTAGTAAATCTACCTTTCTTAATTCATAGCTGTGTTGGTGAATGCTTTCATGCCCTATGACTCTGGCCATACCATACCCAGCCTGCTATGCACAACAATGAAAACTGTATTCCTTACAGATTCTGAGGTGAGGTGATCACACGTTAAGGATCTGAGGGGAAAGTTAGAGATCTGAGAAGTCAGTAAAAAGAGTACTGGATGTGTGAGGACACATTCGGCCACTTATGTTCTAGAAGGTATACAGAAGTGGCTGGATGGAGGAGGCTGGAATTATAGAAATCCCAGAGACAGAGGAAGGAACCAGAGGCGAAAACAGTTGAGTGGCAAATTTTTAGGAGTTCCCCCCCCCCCATTAAAGCCCTTGATACAGGTACTTTTCCATTTGTAAAATGTGAATACATTTTAAAAGAATTTTTTTCAAAATTGATCATTGAAGAACAATTAAAAACCATAAAGAGTGCTCTTAAAAGAGTAGTTATCCCTATTTCCCTAAATTATCCGTACCTGAAATAACCCTAACCACATGCCTGCATTCCTCTCAATAGATACATCAATTACCTGGTGACAGCTACCAGAAATGAAGGCAAGATGCCTGGGAGGAAATGAAAGGCTTCCAGAGAGTTTGCTTTGCCAACTTTAACCCTTTTTAGTAACAGACATGTCAGAACTCTTCAGTGATTTTCTTTCTTTCTTTTTGTCCCCTTAGGCCTAGTTTTAAACAGAATAAACTGCAAATTTACTTAAGGTGGAAAATAAAGCCCAGTTGTTAAAGGCTGGCTCCTACAGTGGAAGGAGTACTGAGCTGGGAATCCGAATACCTGGGTTCCATCCCTGGCATAGGGATGGACTAATGGTGTGGCTTTGAATAAGTCACTTCTACTTCTTGTGCTCAGTATATGTTACAAGTGTGTGTAGTTGGACAGATGACATTTATGCTATGTGAAACTATTTAAGCTCTGAAATGTTGATGTCAAAATCTAAAGAAGCATCATCACATGGTCATGCACACAAGGGGGTAAATTCCTCACATAACTAGTGTTCAAACTAAACAATCTCATGGGATTCTTTTACCTTCCATGAGTGCCAGTAACACAACTGGACACACTGAAAACAAACATGGATGAAATGCCAAAAGAATAATTCCACAGTGAAGCTCAGAAGGAGTGGAACTGATGCTCCCTTTACTTCCTGAGTGCCAAGCTGCTTTCTGAGGTTGGCCCCAGGTTGGCCAGAGCAACATGCTGCTGTAAACAAGAGGATCAGTAAAAGTGAAAAAAGTCTAGTATCTCCTGCATCTTAGTTTCCATACCATCAAAACATGACTACAGTATTTTTTTTTTTTTAGTGGGAGTCTCACTCTGTCGCCCAGACTGAAGTGCAGTGGCACGCTCCCGGCCACCTGCTGGACTCCGGTGATCCTTCCGCCTCAGCCTTCCAAATAGCTCTACAGTATTTTTAACTGCTTCCTAGTATTTAATCTTTTCAAATTCCCCAACAATCAGGTAATTATTTTAATGATTAGTAAATGCTCCTATGCATTACTATATTTTCATCAGTTACACCAGTTGTTGATCAATTCTGGCTCCCTGCCAGTTTTTGTACACCTGTGAGCTAAAAATGGTTTCTACTTTTTTTTTTTTTTTGAGAAAACAGGATTTATTCAGAAGACAGAAAAGCTCCCACAGTGGGAGGGGACCCGAAGGGGTTGCCTGGTTCCTACATTTTTAAATCATTAAGAAGAATCAAAGTATTTTCTGCCTGCAATCCCATTGCTTTGGGAGGCCAAGAGTTCTAGACCAGCCTGGGCAACTCAGTGAGACCCTGTTTCTACCAAAAAAAAAAAACCCCAAAGTTAGCTGGGTATGGTGGTATGTGACTGTAGTGAGGTGGAGGATCGCTTGAGCCCAGGAGTTCAAGGTTGCAGTGCGCTATGGTCATGCCAATGCACTCCAGTCTGGGTGACACAGCTAAGACCCCGCCAATGAGAAAAGAAAAAAAAAAGTTTTGTGGGGTTTTTTTGCACATAAAAATAATAATAGTGGCTCACGCCTATAATTCCAGCACTTTGGGAGGCCAAAGTGGGCGGACTGCTTGAGCCCAGGAGTTTGAGACCAGTCTGGGCAATATGGCAATATCTCATTTCTACAAAAAAATCAAAAGATTAGCTGGGTGTGGTGGAGGTGCCTATAATCCCAGCTGCTTGGGAGGCTAAGGTGGAAGGATGACTTGAGCCCAGGAGGTCAAGGTTGCGGTGAGCCACTGCACTCTAGCCTGGGTGACAGAGTGAGACCCCCAAGTCAAAAAAAGTATGTATATATATGAAACTCAAATTTCAGTGTCCATAAATAAAATTTTATTAGAATGCAGTCCTATTCAATTATTTGCATAATATCTATGACTGTTTTCATGCTGCAACAGTGTTGAGTAGTTGTGAAAGTCTAAAATATTTACTACCTGGTCTTTTACAGAAAAAGTTTGCAACTTTTAAGTTGAACTACAGCATATATATTCCTATCACTCTAGTAATAAACACTTCCAAGGGCTATTTGATTATAATATATATGTGAACTATAAAAAGGAAAATACTGAAAAACTGTGCTCTTGTGGAATTAGATTTTTTTTTTTTTTTGAGTCAGTCTCACTCTGTCACCCAGGCTGGAGTGCAGTAGCATGCTCACGGCGCCCTTAGCCTCGACCTGCTGGGCTCAGGTGATCCTTCCACTTCAGTCTTCCAAGTAGCTGGAACTATAGGCATGCACCACCACGTCTGGTTAATTTTTTGATTTATTGTAGAGATGAGGTCTCGTCAGGTTGCCCAGGCTGATCTCGAACCCGTGGACTCAGGCAATCCTCTTGCCTTCGCTGGAATTGGATTTTTCAGTATATGAAGATAATACTGGCAATGCCTCCTTGAGTGTATGCAGCTGACATTCAGCTTTCAAACCCAGATGTAATAGCAATCTCCCAATTTCACTGCTGCAAATCTTCAAGTGTCTACACTAAAGGAAATGATAAAATCTATAGAGCAAAATGCTATCATTGGAAAATACAGCTAGGAACTAGAATAGCACTTGAAGTTGGGAAGTGTTTCCTAATGGTGTCAGAATCTTGCCTTTTAGTTAAGGTGTCCATACTTTCTAAACCCAAAATAACTGGAGCAAATGGACCAAAAAGTCTGAGTGTGTCATGGGAGCAAGGAAACAGTATAAAACTGGGATGCATTAGAGAAATCTGATACACAACTGTGAAACTCACAGGTCAGAGATTTCTACAGAGCAGAGGGCCATGCGGTCAACAGATTCACTTGCTGACAGTGACTTTTGACAAATAGAGCAAAAAAGATAAAAACTACTTGCAACCTTATGGGCTTAAACAAGTTGTTGTTGGACTGTGAATCTGGGAATTAAGACATTTGAAAGGTCAGGCTACCTATACATACAGCATTCTCCCACTGTGAGCACTAAATTTAGCATCTTGATGTGTGCTATTTCTCAGAAAGTATCTAATCACAAATGAGTTTCCTAAAAACACATGGACTGTTTTAAAATTAAAGTATGAGCCGGGCTCGGTGGCTCAGCCTGTAATCCCACACTTTGGAAGGTTGAGGTGAGTGGACTGCCTGAGCACACGGGTTCGCGACCCGCCTGGGCAACTTGGCGAGACCTCATCTCTACAATAAATCGAAAAATTAGCTGGGCGTGGTAGCGCGTGCCTGTAGTTCCAGCTACTTGGAAGGCTGAGGCGGAAGGATTGCTGGAGCCCAGCAGGTCGAGGCTGCAGTGGCCGGTAGCGTGCCACTGCACTCCAGTCTGGGCAACAGAGTGAGACTCCAACTCAAAAAAAAAAAAAAAAATTAAAGTATGCAGCGGTTCACACCTGTAATCCTAGTACTTTTTAGGGGGTTGAGGTGGGAGGATGGATCACTTGAGGCCAGAAGTCCATGGCCAGCCTGGACAACATAGCAAGACCCCACCTCTACCACAAAAATAAACAAACAAAAAACAGTATGATGTTAAATTATAAACAAGTTAATGAGAACTAGGCCACACACTTATTTTTAAAATTTGCACATATATTTTAAAGACATCTTTATACTGACTTTTACTAGTGCAATTCTGACAAAAACTGAGGTTTGCATCAAAGCTAACCCTGGATGCGTTCCGAGGGCCTGCTCAGGAGATTTATGCTTTACCACAGAATTTGAGTACTTACCTCTGTTTCCCCCACTATTCATTATTCAGCTACCTTCCCTCAGGCTGGGAAAGTTCTCATTTCATTCAAGACTGGTTCATTAGTATATTTCTTCTTTGGTGCCTTCCCCCCTGACAGATGAAATGCAAATATGCACAGATATCCACAGTCCTGGGCCATTTTAGAATGGTTATGTGCTCCCCAAATTCCTAATACCAGAACACACTCCAGTTGCAGCATAAACCAGTACCAACAATGCGGGAGATTGCTCATTTTTTGGTCAAATGTGAAAGAGACATGAATGGTAAGAAGCAACAGACCCTTGATGTAGTAAGGAAGGTTAAGTTACTATACTACGCCACAGGACGACATACTTTCAAAGTAATGTTTCTTCACACAAATGACTTATCACTCATTCAGGCATTGCAGCCAACAGTCTCAGAACTGTCTATTTAAAAAAAGATAACACAGGGCAACCCCTTAGGCCCCCTCCCACTGTGGGAGCTTTTCTGTCCTCTCAAGAAATCCTTCTTTCTAAAATACAAAAATAGATAAATAAAAGATAATACAATTGGGTGTAAGGTGAAAGATTTCCTTTCAATCTCAAGTTCCTATTTTCCTAATTTTTCCTTAGTACTCTTACAGCTTCTACCTCCGAAGCAAATTGTAAAAGCCAGAAGAAGCCTATTACTATATTCACATATTTTCCCATGTTCGCTAGTCTCCAAAGTGGATGTAAAGGGAAAAAAATACATCACATGTGCCTGTAGGTTAAAGAGGAGAAAGCAGTAAGCATTTCCCTTGCTAACTGCCCGCCTGGACTGACAGGAGAGGAAAGTGTGTGCAAGGCTTAGTGAGAGGGAGTGCCCAAGAGGGTGCACACCAGTGCAGCTGCCATCTGCCTTCCTGTAAACCAAAGATGAGTGAGCTTCAAGTGAAAAGATGAAGAAAGAATATCTAAATATATACATACATCACTTTTTACCTCTTGGTAAACTCCCTTCTTTCCTTTGTTTCTCCGAACACAACGATCTATAAGGCATAGTCATTTAGAGCAATATTTCAGTCAGACAAGAAGAGAATTTGGAAAGAATGAACTGTCACTGAAAGCTATACAATCAAGCCAGGTTCGGTGGCTCATGCTGTAATCTCAGCACTTTGGGAGACCAAAGCAGGAGGACTGCTGGAGCCCAGGGATTTGAGACCAGCCTGGACAACAAAGTGAGACCCCCACCCCTAGAAAAATTAGCCAGGTATGGTGGTGTGTGCTGTAGTCACAGCTACTCGGGAAGCTGAGGTTGGAGAATTGCTTGAGCCCAGGAGGTCGAAGCTGAGGTAAGCTGTGATCGTGCCACTGCACTCTAGCCTGGGTGACAGAGTGAAATTCTGCCTCAAAAAAAAAAAAAAAAAGGAAAGCTATGCAATTGACATAAACTTATTGGCAATGGGAAATTCTCAGAAAAGAATAAAAGTGAGAAGTCACCAGATTTTTGCTTAATGTTCCTTTTCCTTAAATTTAGAATGGAAAATTGGGGGGGGGGGGCGGGACACAGGAAAGTTTGGGCTGACTTAAAACAAATAGCATCTACTATTTTACAAGCTTAGTCAGAAGTTATGCTGCTACTAGTAGCTCAAGAGGTATGATCTTGTAAGAAAATTTTCCACAGAACAGCAAAGAGGAAAAATCATGTTACAGGAAAAAATAAACATGCAAACCATAGCAGAAGCCACATTAATTAAGTATGTGTAGGAGAAAACAATTGGCCTTTTCTAAGAATAGATTTCTCTACAACTTATAAATAGATTTCCTCTTACCCATATAAATCATACTTGACTTCTTCCTAATGAGTATTCTTTTTATATAAAAAATACGATAGAAACCAGAGGATTTCACTCACATCTGTACAGAAATATTTATAAGACAAAAAACTCAAGATCACAGTACACAGCAGTTATTTATTTAAATACTTGAAAAGGTCGATGATGAAAAAAATAGGTTTATCGTGAGAGTTTATATTCATTAGATTTTTTTTATTTTATCATTTAAAAAAGTGCTGCCTCTAGGTTATCCTAGTCAGATATAGAACACTTCATGACACATGCAGCTACTGTTATATACTGTACTAGACACAGCCATTGTAGAATGATTTACACTTTGGGAGGAAATTCGACAGTAGTAAGGGTGACTCTTTATTGAAACTAAAAACATTGATAATATACAAATTGTTTTTCTCATTTGATTGAAAGGGCTATAAAATTCAGCATACTGACAAAGGAAGCAACATAATCACATAGGTGACTCCTCTACTAATTGCTGTTACTTTACTTCTTTCTTAAAGGAAAGCCGTACACTCAGCTACACAATTTTCTAGAGTGCACGATGGCTTCCAGACTGGCTTACCATTAAACGACTGGAAGAAAGTCATGTTGGTAGGTTGACACTGACTTGAGTGTTTTTAAAAACGGAGAGAAAATGGCAAATTGTGCCTCATGTACTTATGGAACCCAAAGGAGCATTCTGAGTAAATGTGAAATAAATAAGTGATCCACAGTAAATACAATCTCTGGGCTGACTTAAACCTAGGAGAGAAAGCCAAGTGAGCACTAACAATTCCATTTAGAAACGTCTAGAAAGATCATTTCCAGAACTCACAGGAATTGCGAGATCATATCTTGCTTGAATATGTACATTATTTACAAAATATTCCCTTTTGGCCTCTGAAATTTAGCCATTTTAGTTTGGCTGTTAGCTGTTTTCTTTCCATATGCTAGCCAATACTGCAGTTATAACTATCATTAAAATACTCTTATGCATGAATTACAAATATTAATAAAGTAACTCTGCATGTATAAATATCTCAATATTTCTAGCAGAATTTAAAGCGTTCAGAATGTACATAAAAGTATTGTTTTTGGTAGGGCCCGTATTTTTTTTAAATCATCGCTGTTTCAGCAATGCTTTGTACATAGCAAAGCCCAAAACTGCAAACACAGTAGCACCAAAACTTGCTCGAAGCCAAAACGTAGAGCTCTTGAGGTCAGCTTGTGTCACGTGCCTGCAGTCAGAAAATATAATTAATATTTAAAACATGATTAGAATGAAAACCTTCTACCAGTTCTATATACTTTTAGGGAAGTATCAGCACACTTGTCAGGCTAATTGCATACAGTAATGCTTACCCAAAACATGTACCAATACAGTCATGTACACAATTGCTTAGATAATCATTACCTTAAGAAAATGACATAATGTAGCCATTAAAAAAGATAAATGTCTTTGCAATTAGCTATTATATGGGAGTAGACATGTAAAATTTTACACATTTCCTTCACACGGGAAATGGAGAAGTTAAACAAATCAACCTACCATTTTTTAATACCACCACAGTCCTTCAAAATGAGAATTAAGACTGAGTTCTCACAATTTTGAGGGTCATATTCATGAAACTTGGATAATTTGCAATCTCTTGCCCCCAGGAACTGAAAGTTATTTTGTAAGCAGTTAAGTGACAAGTGACAATACTTTTCTAAGAGCAATGATTAAAGTCAACTTTGGAAACATTGAGCCTCCCAAAGATTTACCCCTCCCCCAAAAAACCCTAAAGTGTGTGGTGAGGGAAGATTTACCAGTTTGCATTCATTTGATACTGCTAATTAAAGAGAAAAAAAACAAAACAAACCCTGTTGTTAGTCAGACAGGCAATGATAATGATAACAAGTAAAGGACATCATGTAACACGATGGGTTGAAAGGTAATGACATAAAAGAAGCCATATGTATGCATGACAAGAACAGGGACAGCCTGGACCACAAACTGAGTTGTGAGCATGCTCAGTTAATAACACTGCTAAGCACCCTTAAGAGTCTCAAGTATGACAGCTAACCATAAAGAGGATAAGGCTTTAAAACAAAGGTTGGGGTATCTTATTCAAGTTTCACTGAAGTCTTAGTTAAGTGATCACAATTGAGGTAATAAAATATTGAAAACTTACAAAATTAAGAGCTTAGAGAGACTGTCTTAGGTTATTTTACATTTAAGTTAAACAAACGTTTGAAGCAAAAGTCAGATGTCATCAAAAGACCAAGACACTTACATATGCAAGAGTTAAGAGCTGAGAATTCAAATTGCAGAAAACTACGTTGCCTCAGTAATAGTCACAAAATCATCACATTAGTTACTGTCAAATGCAATCTATACATCCCTAGAAACAAAAGTCTAAAACACAAGCCAGAGTGCTCCATGCTTACCACCCTGGCAAAGCAACACACAACACTCCCATTTTTCATCCTCATCAGATTCTGTTAAGAAAAAAAATCATGCCTCACATGATTATTTCTTACAAAGCAAAGTGATAACACAAGTCCATTCCACCTTGCAAGTTAGTTCTTCCAACAGGCAATGTTTTATTTAAAAAAAAAAAGCTAGGGAAGAGAATGCTTAGGTTTCAGGTTTTTCCAGTTGGAAAAACTCCACCAAGGCCTACCCATTGGTCGTGAGAAATGTTACCTGGCTTCAAGCAAAAGTGGACCATGAGATGACTCCATGAAGATGGAATCTTCTACAGAGCTGACGGCGTGCACCTGGTGAGTAATACTGCCTTCGTCGTCTGCTAACAGCATGGTACCCCACTCAGCTACCCGGGCTCTTAACCTTTTATACACATGCACATAGTTTGTAGTTCACATCTGAGCTCACAAAAGAAGGGAACTCAAAATAACATCTCTCAATGATCCATCCCACAAATAAGCTGAGTTGCCACCCTATATGATGTATCTCATGCTTTCTATATTTAAAATAAATGTATTCTATAGCAAATTGCCAAACTTCAAAAAAAAATCTATCTATGCACTCTTTTAAAACATTCACACACCAGACAAGGAAACCTAAAGCTGTTATAGACATTCTCTAAATATCCTTCTAAGGCTGGATTTGATATATCTGAAACACTAAGAGAAGTCCTTGAAACCAATTCCTGACAACATGTAGTAACCATAGATATTCATTCAAAATGAGGTTTGCGATTGTTAGTCACGAAGTTTACAGATGCTTTTAATTTCAGACTATGAAAAACTACAGATACACATCTGTGAAAAATTGTGTCCAATGGCCCAAACTCATAGGCAACCATGGACCTATTATGAGAGTAATAAAATTCACAACTCCGAGTCAACAGAGATGTATGGAATTTAAAGTGAGAATATAAGCTAAAAGTGTATTAGAGCTTTCTGCTTCAGCTTTGGTCTCCCTGTGATTACGATACATCTCCACGGACAGAAATTCTGTTTTGTTTTAAAATCTTCACATTTATTTATTTACTGAGTTGGAGTTTCACTCCATCACCCAGGCTGGAGTGCAGTGGCACATTCACGGCCACCCTAACGTCGACCTGCTGGGCTCTGGTGATCCTTCCGCCTTAGCCTTCCAGGTAGCTAGAACTATAGGCGTGTGCTACCACGCCCAGCTAATTTTTGATTTATTGTAGAGACGAGGTCTCACCAAATTGCCAGGGCTGGTCTGGAACCCGCGGGCTCAGGCAATTCACTTGCCTTGGCCTCCCAAAGTGCTGGGATTACAGGCTGAGCCACCGAGCCCGGCATGTTGTGTTTTAAGAAAGTATTTTCATTCATGAAATAATACATTCTGACTGATTTTATTGCTCAATTTTCCGTGGCATTTCAAGTTCAATATAGATACATTTTCAAGATATAGCTAGTTTAAAACTTAAGTTAACTATTAACTCATAAAATATATTTCAGTGGCTCCATCCATGTTATAGGAGTTGTTTAAAACATTTTTAGACATGGAAAGTTACTTAGAGAACTATTTTACACCTTTACCACATGCATTTAAAAGCTACACTACCATGCTCTATTTATAAAAGAGAAAGCATTTATAATGGATGGCACACTTGTCATTGCTCAGCTGATACCATCTGCATAGAGAATAGGGTGATTTCAAATATATTCCATAAGTAAGTATCAAAAACTGATTTGTGTTTGTCATTTCAGTTCTCAAACAGAGGCAGAGTAATAGTTTCATAAAGCTGTTTCGTAGTTCATTTTTAAACTTAACCAGAAATAATTCTTCCACAATTTGAAAGCATAATTCTTTCAAAATGACTCACGTAAAGTATCATCTTAGAATAATCTTATTGCAGTTTTCTTTTAAAAATCTACTTTCCCTTTGAATATTAAAAAAAGGTTATAAACACTCATTAGAAAATACATGGAAAATAAAACAAAGTAAGAAGAAGAAAAAAAAATGACCAAGTCCTGATACCTAAGGCAAATAATTAAAATTTCAGGTATTTCCTTTTAGATTTTTTTTCTATGTAGCTTTTACATAGTTGCAAGCACAATGTGTGTAATTTATTTAATTTTATATGTACAATTTCAATGGGCTATTTAAAATATATAAATATTATATATTTTAATATAATTATATAAATAAATATATATAAAGGACTTTTGCATCAATTATGGAAACATTTTAAGTAGTTGGATTATATTTCATTCTCCGATTGCTGGCTATCTCCATTTATTGGTGGCTACAAAAAAAAAAGATGGAATAGCTTTTAATGTAAGAGTTTCCTCTAGATTTAGGATATTTTCCTTAAGCCAGACTTCCCAGAAATAAATATCACAGGGTCAAAAATGTGTGTATGTGTATGTATATAGGTTCTATTTTTTACCTAGTGACATATCAGAATCTCCAAGTTTTCCTACTCCATATGGAATAAGCTCATTTATTTCGGCAGGAGCTCCTTTTAGAACATAAGAAATCATGACTAAATACTGGAAGAATATGACCCTAATTAATCATTTGCAGCTTGCCACAGCTTTCCTCTTAAGGGAAAGTCCTGTGTCCAGGATGCTGGCTTTCTGGTTCAGAAGTGTGAAGGGCCCATAAGTATTCAGCTGTCAAGCTCTCCTTGATACAGGCTAACCAACATGTTTGGACTTGGGTAAAGATTCCTACTTAATAAGGAATAGAGAAGAAAATGTTTCAAAATTCAGGCAATAAAGAGTTAAGTGAAGAACTGTGTGAACAGTCACATGAGGAATATACAGGGTGATCAGGAATTCTTGTGTATCTTTGCATAGAATACCTTAAGAAAGGCAAGCAAAATGCTTTTGATTAATTCTGCTATTTATGGTGAATATAAAAACAAATAAAAATCTTCATTGGCTCAATGTATTTAACAAATAATAAATAAAGGGAATGTTATCAATTGTAGTATTTAGCAACATAAAAGTATAGAATTCTTTTTTTTTTCTGAGTTGGAGTCTCACTCTGTCACCCAGACTGGTGTGCAGTGGCCGCTCCCGGCCACTGCAGCCTCGGCCTGCTGGGCTCCAGCGATCCTTCTGCCTCAGCCTTCCAAGTAGCTGGAACTACAGGCACGCGCTACCACGCCCGACTGATTTTTGATTTATTGTAGAGATGAGGTCTCGCCAAGTTGCCCAGGTGGGTCACGAACCCGCGGGCTCAGGCAATCCACTCACCTCAGCCTCCCAAAGTGTGGGATTACAGGCTGAGCCACCGAGCCCGGCTCTTTTTTTTTTTTTTTTTTTTTTGAGTTGGAGTCTCACTCTTTGTCACCCAGGCCGGAGCGCAGTGGCACACTCATGGCCTCTGCAGCCTCAACCTGCTGGGCTCAGGTAATCCTTCCGCCTCAGCCTTCCAACTAGTTGGAACTACAGGCATGCACTACCATGCTCAGCTTGTTTTCTGATTTATGGTAGAGACGAGGTCTCACCAAGTTGCCCAGGCTGGTCTCGAACCCCTGGGTTCAGGCAATCCTCTCGCCTCGGCCTCCCAAAGTGCTGGGATTACAGGCTGAGCCACTGCGCCCGGCCAAGTATAGAATTCTAAAAACAAAAAACAAATAAAGTGAAAAAAAAAAAAAAAGAAACATAAAGTATAGAATTCTAAAGAATTCAAGGGAATTAAATCCATTTTATTTATTCCTAAATAAATTTCTTTTTTTTTAAGTCGGAGTCTCACTCTCACCCAGGCTAGAGTGCAGTAGCACAATCACAGCCCACCACAGCCTCCACCTTCTGGGCTCAAGCAATCCTCCCATCTCAACCTCCCAAGTAGCTGGGACTAGAAGTGTGCCCCACATCCTGCTAATTTTTTAATTTTTTGTAGAGATAAGGTCTCACTATATTGCCTAGGCTGGTCTTGAATGCCTGAGCTCAAGGTATCCTTCCATCTCGACCTCCTAAAGTGCTAAGATTACAGGCATCAGCCACCACACCCAGTCTTCAAATAAAATATTTTTAATACTTTACTTGAAATTGTTTTTATTTTAATTGTATTGATCTATTGTTTTAGAGACAGGGTCTCACTCTTTCTCCCAGGTTGGACTACAGTAACATGATCATGGCTCACTGCATCCTCAAACTCCTGAGCTCAAATGATTCTCCTGCCTCATCCTCCCAAGTAGCTAGGACTATAGGTACACACCACCATGCCTGGCTAGACGCAATATGTTATCTAAGCTGGTCTTGAACTCCTGGTCTCAAGAGACACTTCTGTCTTGGCCTCCCAAAATGTTGAGATTACAGGCTGAAACTGTTTTTATAATCTGTCATAGGACTTTATATCTAGGGTATAAAAACTAATTGCAGAAATCTAAAAGTCTGCAAAAATTAGAATTCAAGGAAGGGGAAGAATTCAGAAAGTTCCAGATATCAATTAACTTTGTCTTAGACTAAGGTTAATATGCAGAGGAAAATAAACATTCAGTAGAACATACTGAAAAGCAGTAAGGCTGGCAGGGCATGGTGGCTCATGCCTGTAATCTCAACACTTTGGGAGGCTGAGGCAGGAGAATCACTTGAACCCAGGTGTTCAAGATCAGTCTGGGCAACTTGGTAAGACCTCGTCTCTACAATAAATCAAAAAACAAGACCTTGTCTCTATAAAAACAAATAAAAGGCAGTAAAGCTAAGAGACTTTACTCAGAGTAGCTCCACCCAGACAGACACTTTTATCAGTCTTCCCACACAATTTCTCAGAAACGAATTTGAATTTCCTATTTTCCATTCCTCTCATCTCACCATTTTATCCTTTCCAAATACAACTAAGATATGTACAAATGTACTAATATGAATAGTCTTCTAATTTTATAACCCTATCCATATATGTATCTCTGTTATATATATTTAAGATAATACTTCAAAATAGCCTATATGACTGTGTAGCTGAAGTTACCAGGGTACAGAGATATCACATACGAGTATAGCTTTTTCTTATTTGCAATTACATAGCTCATGATGAAAACTGTACCAAGGTCACCAAATCTATAGTCACATTTTCTGTTTTTATTTTATTTTATTTCTATTTATTATTTATTTGAGTTGGAGTCTCACTCTGTCACCCAGGCTAGAGTGCAGTGGTGTGCTCACAGCTACCGCAGCCTCAACCAGCTGGGCACAGGCGATCCTTCCACCTCAGCCTTCCAAGTAGCTGGAACTACAGGCAAGTACCACCATGCCCAGCTAATGTTTTGATTTATTGTAGAGATGAGGTCTTGCCAAGTTGCCCAGGCTGGTCTTGAACCCGTGGGCTCAGGCAATCCTCTCACCTCAGTCTCCCAAAGTGCTGGGATTATAGGTGTGAGCCACTGCGCCCGGCCCACATTTTCTGTTTTTATTTATTTATCATTATTATTATTTTTAAGTTGAGAAAGTAGGATTTATTGAGAGAACAGAAAAGCTCCAGAGCAGAGGGGACCCAGGGGGTTGCCCATTTTCTGTTTTTAAGTAGTCCACCTTAAAAGGCTTCTGGACTCCCTGCTTTTGTTCCTCCAAATGCTTCTATCTGGTGAAGTATTTTCTATATATATTTCTAATAATAATGCCACTATGCTAATAATTTTAATAATGACAATTCTCCTAACTGAACTAGTAGGCATGAAATGTTTTAATAAAATATTTCTCAAAATAGGTTAAGAAGTCGATTTATAGTCTAGCAAAGATTAACTGCAACCCAAATCATAAGCAAGCTGTTAACTGAGCATGCCTAAATAGTAACATACTTTGGAAAAGGACACAGATATGCACCAAGGTCAAGAAATGCTTTACCACACATTAGGAGAATTCAAATTTATAGACAATCATAAATACATAGGAAATGCCTCAATATCTATTAACTAATGATACTTAAAGATTAGATTAGGCAAACATCACCTTGTCATGTCCTTTAATAAATATACTAACAAAATGGCAAAAATTTTAAAAATTATAAGCAGCAGTATTCTTAATGAGAATCTTTAATACAAACAATTGTGTAATTTTAAATTTATGATTATGTATATAAATTCAAATAATAGTCTTGCAAGGACCTTCATACAAGGGAACATTGAAGTTTCGTAAGAAACTAAAACAGACTTACTGTATAGATACAATATTTTACTGAAACATAATAGCCCAAGGATTTTAGATTTTCAATATCTAACAACATTAAGATTTCTAGGAGCCTATCTTCTTCATAGAGCAATCCTATGAAAAAGCAGTTCATTTTGTTCTGATGATAACATCTTTTCTTCAAAAAAGGGTTCCTATATTAAGTAACATGAGTTCAAACTACATAAAGGAAAAATAAGGGTGATCAGTAAAGCAATATGGGTAAATGAAGTAAATCATTAATGAGTGGTTTAAAATAAATGTCACATATATTCAACCAAACAATACATTAAAAATAGGGTAAAAAAATACGATGAGTTCTATGACCATCCATCATACCTTTAGGTCTCTATTAATATTCAGTGTGTGCACTTGACTGTTGAAGTAAATGCTGCTACCAAACTTAAAAAGTAACAAGAACAAACAACTTCTATGGCTAATGCAAATAATAAAACGGAATGAAGGAAATCCTAAAACCAAAATATGTACCAAAGGAAATCGCACCAAAATAATAAACTGTAAAATAAACAATATTTTATTAAATGATAGGTTAGGAGAAGTGATGGGATTATACACAGAGATTTAGTCGGGAAAGAGACTGAGAGGATTAAAAAATGACTAAGTGACACAGGCAAACAAATGAAAATAAACACTTAAAAGAAAGGATAAATTAAGGTTCACAGCACACTGCAATACAGTAACATTCTCATGCAAAGTACAAGTGTTCTCAAGTTAAAGTAATAAATACTTAATAAATAAAAGTCCTGGGTAGTTCAAACCAACAATCAAGCTCGTCCCTACATAATCATTTTCAAATTTAAAAGGTATTTTTAAAAAAATAAAAATATATTCAAAAGATGCTTTCCCCAGTAATGTGATCTACACCATTTGAAATGAAAGCAGTCCCAAAGATTGAAATCATCTGACCACATGTTAATCATCCTCCAAATGCTTTTAAATTCAAATAATTCTAGTTATTCATAATTTGTTCTAAAGATAAACATAAACCTATCCAAATCTAAGAGTGAGCCCCAAATTGCCAAAGAATGAGGTTAAATGTGGGATAGATTGTGTGTAATTTAGCAATATTCTCATGTGTTGAAGTCAATACACATTGAACCAAATTGGAAATTTTAAAAACGTTTATTAGTACTTTCTATGTCTAAAATATGTAGTGTCAGTAAATAAGCTAAAACAAATTTTTTTCCAGAAATTTTTAGCCAATGGAAACTGCCTAAACTCATGATAAAGTCAGAGCACTTTCTTTTGTAGTATGAGGTACTAAGACCACCGAAAATGTAACCAAGTTTAAAAAAAAAAAATTTAGCAGCTGGGCTCAATGCCTCAGCCTGTAATCCCAGTACTTTGGGAGGCTGAGGCAAGTGGACTGCCTGAGGCTGCAGGTTCGAGACCGGCCTGGGCAACTTGGTGAGACCTCATCTCTACAATAAATCAAAAATTAGCCAGGTGCGGTAGCGTGCACCTGTAATTCTGGCTACTTGGAACGCTGAGGCGGAAGGATTGCTGGAGCCCAGCAGGTCGACACTGAGGTGGCAGTGAGTGTGCCACTGCACTCCAGCCTGGGCGACAGAGTGAGACTCCAATTCAAAAAGAAAAAAAACGTTTAGCAACATAATATTTAGAAAGATACTTAAACATTGGTATCTTCTTCAACTTCAAATGTTGCCCCAGCTCACAGAAGGTCCCTATCCAAAGCAGGTACTTAAATTAACAATAAATCAAATCAAGGTGGGGGTTGTGGGGAACAGCATAGCAGGAGAATGTGGCCCCAAACATGTACCATATCTGGTAGTAATTTCTATTTCAATGACCAAAATCTTAATACGCACACTAAAACAATGCACTAATTTGTGACCAGCTTGTATATGCCAGTATTTGTCTACTAATTTAATTCTTTGCATACATGTAATGAAACTTTTAACTTAAATGAAAATAACAAATCTTTGAGAGTTTTAGAGTTCTAAACCAAACACTAATCACAGCAGTTCTAATTTCTAAAAACAAAAACTTAAGACTTAGTGTTAAGTGAGAACCCTCCCTATGAATAAAGTATAGTGAAAAATTCTTTTTTTTTTTGAGTTGGAGTCTCACTGTCTCCCAGACTGGAATGCAGTGGCACGCTCCCGGCCACCGCAGCCTCGACCTGCTGGGCTCCGGTGATCCTTCCGCCTCAGCCTTCCAAATAGCTGGAACTACAGGCACGCGCTACCACGCCTGGCTAATTTTTTGATTTATTGTAGAGATGAGGTCTTGCCAAGTTGCCCAGGCGGGTCTCGAACCCACAGGCTCAGGCAATCCACGCACCTCAGCCTCCCAAAGCGTGGGATTAGAGGCTGAGCCACCGAGCCCGGGTCAGTGAAAAGTTCTTAAATGAATTTTACTCAATTAGCTAATCAATCTTTTTTCTGCTTATGTAACAATAAGATATGTCTAACACAGAAACTAACAGTGACCAACTACCAAAAGCTGCCAAGACCTGGGAAATAACAGGGGAAGATAGTTCCATTCTCACCCCACCACCCAATAGCTTTTTCAAATTTTTCATGGGAAAGGAGAAAAAGTGGTGGTGGGAGCGGGAGAAAGACAATTTCATTCTACAGGTGTCTTTGTTTTTGATCTCCACTTTCATGACTAGTCCATACTTTAAGACTGAGGTTGCAAAGTGGTGGCCTATAAACATGCTTTGTTTTGATTAGTCCTTGAAACATTTTAAAATTAATTGCTATTCTTTCAATATCAGGAAATTTCACATAAAAATCTTGATTTTCAGTATCTTGTTAAATCAGAAGACCTGGCAACACCAAGCCTGCACAATAACAAATGGGCCAGAGCTGAGCATGACTGCTTCTTTCAGACAGGTCCCTCCTTGTTTCTCACACTTGGCCACCTTCATTCATTTACATTATCCATCCAGGACCTATAGGCACTGAGATTTTGCTCCCCACCCCCCACCTACCTTTCATAAACTAGAATAAGCTTCCATATAGAATTCCTAAAATTCCACTGCATTTCTATTAAATAAGGAGCTCTTTAAAAGGTACATTGGTTTGCCTAATCATCTTCTTTATTCTTTCCATTCTTTTTGGTTTTTGTTTTTTTTTTGAGCTGGAGTCTCACTGTTGCCCAGTGCATGCTCATGGCTACCACAGTCTCAACGTGCTGGGCTCAGGTGATCCTTCTACCTCAGCCTTTCAAGTAGCTGGGACTACAGGCATGCACCACCACACCCAGCTAATTTTTTGGTTTATTGTAGAAACGAGGTCTTGCCAAGTTGCCCAGGCTGGTCTCGAACCCGTGGGCTCAGGCAATCCTCTCACCTCAGCCCCCAAAGTGCTGGGATTTTTAGGAGTGAAACATCGTGCCCGGCTTTCTTTCCATTCTTTCCTTTTTTTTGAGTTGGAGTCTCACTCTGTCGCCCAGACTGGAGAGCAGTGGCCGCTCCCGGCCACCGCAGCCTCGACCTGCTGGGCTCCAGTGCTCCTTCCGCCTCAGCCTTCCAAGTAGCTGGAACTACAGGCGCACGCTACCTCGCCCGGCTAATTTTTGATTTATTGTAGAGATGAGGTCTCACCAAGTTGCCCAGGCAGGTCTCGAACCCACGGGCTCAGGCAATCCACTCACCTCAACCTCCCAAAGCACGGGATCTTTCCATTCTTGATTACCAAACATCAGTGATGTGTGCTGACATTACCATTAAATTACTTTCAGTTTATAAATAGATATGACAAAATGTACTGATTTCTCTTTGAAGATCACGTATGGAATAATTTACTATGAGCAAGCACATTCTTTAATGCACATCCAACCTATTTCTTTTGGAAGCTGACTAAACCAACCTAGGAATAAAATTGTCACCAAAGATGCAGACAACAAATCAATCAGTAATTATAGACAATCAAGAGCTTAGAATAGATAATAAAGGGCGGTTTGTGATCAGTAATTACTGGGAGCCAAGGTGGGTTCACCAAGAGTAAGACATCAAATAGATGTCACTTCCTATTTAGATAAAATTACTATATTGGTAGATCAGAGGAACATGGTAGAAATTATAGAATGATTTTTAGAAAACTCCTTCATGAAATGTCTGATAAGAAAAGAAGATAAAATGTGGGCTGGATAACAATATAGTTTTAATTGACTGAAAAATCCTTCCCCAAGCATTTTGAACTGGTAATTGGGAAAAAGTTCTCTAGTGGAATACTGTAGGGCTTGCTTGCTTGAGCTCTCTCTCTCTGACCTCTGGGTATTCAACATTATTTTTTACCAATAACTTGAAAGATAAGACATATCTACCAAATTTGTAAATAACACAATGCTGAGATATATAATGGGACAAATGACAGAAATAATGTTTGAAATGACTGAGCTAGAACAAATGGATCAAAAAGAATATGACATTTAATAGAGATACATACGTATCTGCATATAAATTCAGAGCATCAACTAAAAATGTCAAATACACAACTAGAAAGGAGGGGACATCTGCCTTTATAGCACTTCATTTGAAAAAAATCTGATTTCAACTAACCCCAAGAAAATATACATCAACAGTAGGATGGGGCCGCTAAAAAGTTAATTCATGCAGTAGACAGATGCTGCTCTAATTGGAACATGACTGCCCACTGTTCTGGACTAGTCATCCCACATCTGGAGTACTGTTATTCATTCTTGAGGGCACCTTTTAAGAGGTACTCTGAAAACCTTTCAGATGAGGACAACCAGGAAGGATGAGGTCACTAACCCATCTGATTTAAGAAAAGGCTGAAAGAAATGGGGATGTTCTACCTGGAGAAGAGAAAATTAGGGGAGACATGATGGCCGTCTTCAAATGTCTGAAGGATTGCTATGTTGAAGAGGGAGTAGAATAGTAGTCGTATGTTGTTCTAAAGGGCAGAACTAAAACTAAAGGAGAGAAAGTTATAGGGGAAAACATTTTAGTTTAAAAAAATAAAAGCAAAAGAAAAACCCTCTCCAATGAGGAAAGTCATTAGCAGATAAACAGCACTCTCCCAGGAAAGCTTGCAGGAAGGCATTCTAACAGGAGGTTAGGCCAGATGAATTCTAGAATCTCTTCTAACTCTAAGATTCCCAACACTGGAGCTCCTGAATATTGTATGGTTTGAACTAGCCTTGCAAAATTTTCTCAAACATCACGAGAGAATCTGTCTGGGTTACTACTTTACAAGGTGCCAAAGCACACAGACAGAACTTTACCACCAAATGAGTGTGGCAGTCCCTTCAAAGCAGTCATCTGAGATGGCTGCATTCTTATTCCAGAGCTGCTAGTGGTAAAAGCATCACTGAAACTCTTAGAATGCCTTCAAAATCCGTTTCTGGCTCACATAAGAAATAGACTCACCATTTCATAGACGTATCTGCTGTACTGCTGATGGGCACAAACTATGATCATTTGATACAGTTGGAATCTAGCCCTCAGAGAGTGTGCAATGGTGAACCAAATAATTGACCCATTATAACCAAATTCTATTATTTAGCTTGATCATATATCTTAATCAAGCCCAGCTCCCAATTACTTTTAAATGATTTCAGAAACTCAACTTATCCTTAGACACACACAAATTTGACATCAGATACAAATTAGTATTACATATGTTCTTAAATGCTCAAAAGATGTAAAACTGATTTGAACAAAGGTAGCAGGATCAGAATGAGAATATAACCTTCCAAGTTCATTGCTTTGAGGGAATGTACACATTCTTTCTCTCTCTCTCTCTCTCTCTTTTTTTAAAAACCATATTACCTTATAGGTTTACTTCATGTTTTTGGCTCAAAACCTCAAAAACTAGTACTACAGATCTTTTTTTCCCCCTCTTATTCCTTTGAATTCTTAAAGTTGGTTATTATCCTCATGGTTTCATGAAGAAACCATGTTCTTTTGAAAAAACACTCCAGTAGATTATGATTATAAATGGTTTCAAGAATAGAAAATTTTATCAAACCCAAAGTATTGTTCACATTACTATGGTTTAAATAAAATATATTATTTGAATGTAAGCTGAATACAGTATAACAGAGTATCTTTTATTTGGGATCAGTGTGTCTTTTCCTTACTACAAAAGTTCTACTTCTACAACTCACAGCCAAAAGATTTTAATCTCCCTATACATATTACCTTCTAAAAAGGAAAGATACTTTACTTTTCCTATGAAAAAATAATCCAAGATCTTATTTTATAGTCCTCTAAATATATCTATTAATTTTAAAACATTATTCAGGATGCTTCCAAAACTAAACATTGTCATCACAGTGAGAAATTTAGTGGAAGTTAGTTGGGCATCAGTTGACTTGTTGTCTTTGTAGTGAGTATCTGTATAATAAATAATTATCCGCTTTTTTCTTTTGTATTTTAACAGAATGCCTGGTACCCAGTAAATAAAGTTAAGAACCTGTTAAGAACTGCAGTGAAGATTTTGTTCTTTACAGATTGCAGCAAGTCTGAGTTGAGGAAGTTCTGACAGATGCAAAATGTACACCTGTTGCAGGTGCACATACAGCGTAACCGGGCATGGCTGTGAAAACACACAGAAGGACAGGAGTTGAGTTCTTACTTACAAATATGGCACAAGACAGGGTGTGCCAACTTAAAAAAAATTAGGCATAAGCAACACTCTTTGTAGAAAGGAAAAGGACAGTGTGGGGCATGCTAAAGTTGTGCAGAATTCCACATTGACCAAAAACATAACGAACAGTTTCCTCCTCCCTCCCTACAGAAAATCTAGGGAAAATTGGCTAACACTTTTGCTTCTTTTGGAAGGGGGATGGAATTATCACATGAGTTTTAGTGGAATAAATATGCACAGCAATAGATGGCACCCTTGTCTAAATTAATAAAAAGAAAAACTGAATAAGCCATAGCACCCACCAAAGGACAAAGTTTGCTAGCATTTAAATAGCCATTCCCTCCTCCTCCTCCCTCAGCATACACACATGCCTGAAAACCAGGAAGGAGAAGAATGACAAATACACAAAAAAGTCAAAAGATGAGTATGTTCAACTCTGAGAAGAAGATAAGAACAATATCATGTTTAATTCATCAAGCACCCTGGTTCCCAAAGGAAATCAAGGTGCTTCATAAATTTCTATTTGAATAAACAAAATATAGGGTTAATTTCATTTGCTACCAAAGTACAGCAGCTAAGTATGATAGTATGAAACTCTGGGTAATGATGTAAATATCAACAATGGATCCAATCGAAATAGATACGAAATTTAGGGAGGCTTTCTGACTCCTTTCTGGTTGAGTGAAGTTGCACTAGTTGGTGCAGGCACATGGGGCAACCCCTTTCACCTCAGCTCTAACTACAAAGTAGGGGTTCTCCAATGACTGCTCAGTGGTCAGAGCCACTCATCCATACAAAGTCATCACACCACCCATGAGGAGGTACTGGTGCAGAACCCACTCAGAAGAGTACCACTTGATGAATCAATGCCATTACTTCCTGTAACACCTGAGCATTTTTACAGGCTTCTCAGTCAAAGGACTGGCCCAATCTGACTTGGCTTAGCTTGTGAGATCTGATGAGACCACAGCACACGGTGGCATGGTTGTGGAGATTAGCAGCATCCCAATAATGCCTAATACTCAACATGAAGAAAAACAAAAATTAATTTTTAAAAAACTTATAGGCTTCCAACATTCCTTTTTAAAACCTGACTTGTGATGATGAACGTATCACTGGTATTAAGTCACTGCCAGCTGTCATACTGGAATCCATCTGTTATTTCATAAATTGAGTCTGACTCTTCCACATACACAAGGCTCCACCCACCAAAAAGGAGCGATGCAAAGTATGCTTAGCAACAGGGAGACGCTTCATGAGAAGTAGTTTGGGATTAACCATATAAACAAGTATCCATGTATGTACATTTATCATATGCACACACACACGCACACACACAAAGAATTACAGTAACACGTTTTAAAGATGCAGATCTAAAAACATAGTTGAAGTTATTTACAAGATTTAAAAAGTACATTTACACAGTAAAGAAGACACCATAATATACAGTTAGGCAGTAGGCCTGACCAAGCAGTGCGTTTCTAGATAATTACTAAAGGTTAATTAGGGTAAGAAAGGAGATTTGGTCATCCTATAAGAAAATGTCAACAAAATCCCACAGAAGTCATAAAGAAAAAGTGACTTACAAAGCAGTTTTTAGAAAGACCCAGATTTTTCTCAAATTCTCTATTCTATCAGTGTTGCCCGTGTCTCGGGAGAGTCTGTCTCTGTAATGATCCTCTCTGTAGATAACATACATGAGAGTTTTAAAGCAAAGGTAAAACACAAATAAGGTTTTGCTTATCTTATAATAATAGGAATAACTTGTCTTCCAATACAAATAGAAATTCAAGGGTTTGTTGTATTTTTTTAAAGTATTAGTTAATAGAATAGCAGTGAAATTAACTCTATAATCAACACTTTTCTGAAAAATATCAGTCTTGATTTATAGCAATGTTTTATTATTACTCTGTTTTATACTGTGTTTTTCATAAGAAGAAGGTAAGCTACACAGTCCTTAGAAACGCACTGCCTGAAAACTTATCTTGTTACAAAACAGAATTTATACACTCTACTTAAGGAGAATGCCATTAAGACTCATGCAATTTAAAGGCAGTTAGTAAACTACAAAGATGACCACAGTTACGTGCTTGTGCATATGCATGTATAGATACATAATAAATGTACATGAAATTTGTGGCTCATAACACTAATGCAGAACATTTATACAATGGAAATTCCAATTACAACTAGTTTTCACAGCACTTAAAAAAGACATATCCTGAACTCAAACATACCCATAATTTCAACATAAATTCATGAGATTTTAGAAACGTCACATACCCAAGGGTAATTCTCAACAGAAAAATATAAAAATGAACTTTTTGCTCACATGGAAATGCCTTATAATCATAAAGCAACATGATGCCAACCCTTTTATTGCAGTAAGCCTATTTTTTAAATGCTGGGTTGGGGGGGTGCTATGTTTTATTGTACTATCCTGTTAAGATAGTTACAGCCTGCTCAAAAATATGCAAACATTTCCAAAAGCATGGCTTACATCATTTTATTATGACACCCAAACCAAACTTGTATTTATTCAAATTTGTACCTTCTCATTACAAAGTCTCTTTCTGTTGCTGAACAACTTCTATGAGATAAAAGATTTCCCCATCATGGCTAATAATGACATGCAATGTTATTATGAACCATGCAACATGAAAATGGAAGACAGAGCAAGTACTTACGGATACATGGCCATTGTTGTCAATTTAACAAAGATGTCCTTACTGGGTGCATCAGCAGTATTGCATGTGAAGGCTTGAGGTGGAGGCATTTTGTGTTTCCTGCAGAAATCAGTAGGTGAAATGCTGTATTCTTGTTTAACTTCATGCAGGTCTGATTTTGCAGCTATGATCAAGCAAGGTGTTCTGCTATCCATAAAGTGTTGCTATGGAATAAAAAATGAAGTAAAAATCTGATGACAAGTTAAAAAATTACTTTAATTAAAGTGAACTAAACATTTTCCCTGGATAGGCAGAGCAACAGTAGTTTCAAAGCAAAAAAAATGAACCAAATAGCAAAGACTGACAGTGGTCTAGGTTAGTCTTGAATAATAAATGAGATCAGGACCACTTTTTTAATGCTGGTAACAAAATAGGTCTATATTGATTCTTTAAATTCACTACAATTTTTAAAAATAAAATTTTTAATTAAAAGACACATTAAACATTTTGAAATATAAAGAAATACACCTAATTTCTTCTATCCTAAAGAAGATTATTTTCATTTTTTCATATTGCCTCTAGTCCTTGAACACATGCATTTATATGTATGTTTATACAGCTGCATTCATACTAGACATAACCATTTAAAAATGTTAATACTGTATCTTCCATATTCTTCAGAATCCAAAACTATTATTTTCAGTGGTGCTTAATATTCCCCTAGATTATTTTATTTTACTTGGGTAAATCATCCTCCTATTGTTAGCCATCTAGATTATTTCCTGTTTTTTGCTATTCAAAACAATGCTAGAATAAGTACCTTTATAGATAAAGCTTTTTACTCCTATTGAATCTTACTGGTAACCTCATAGTGACTGACTTTCCAAGTTTCTGGCTTAACCCCCTCGCTCTGGCTGTTATTCTTAGTGTAACTGGCAATATATAATTTATATGCATTTCTGACAGCTATGAAGACCTTCCATTAATGCGAAAGTTCTTAACCACAAATGTACTTCAGAATCATGTATAGAAAAAATTTTTTAGAGCTATATATGTCTAGCACTCTACCACTTCAGAATGAAACTAGAACCTTTAGTGAAAGGGTAATGATATATATATTTTTAAAAAGCTCCACAAATGATTGTGTTGCATTTTTCTGGTTAGGAAACATCACACCACAATTCCATTAAAACTCCATATGAAGTTATATTTAGTCATAGTCTGAATGAGCAACAAACCTTAAAAATCCTGGCACAGTATTCAAAGGATTTGGGATTACTGACATCATATACCAGGCACACAACATCACAAATGATCTCAGCCTCAGTTAGAAATTCCGATTCTGAGATGTCATGCAACTTGTAAAAAGAAAAATAATGAAAAATGTAAGTACCATATTAAGTCATTACGTTTTACTACTTGCCCACCTGGACTTCCTAATTTAAAAAGTACTAGTTAAACACAACTTTTCAGACCATTTTTAGAAGTTGAAAGTATAGATAAAGAAGTATCTTCTGATACTGTAGATTAAAAATGGAGATTAAGATTCTACAGAAGCTAGTGAGTGACTAATGTGTGGTAGTAGGTCCTTTACAAGCATTGTCTATATTCCACAGATAAAGAGACAGGATAGAAAGATTAAGTTAGCTGCCCAGGGTAACCCTTCTAACAAAAATTTGAACTAAGATATGATTCCCAAGTCTATTTCCTTTCTAACACTCCCCCTTTTCTCCCCACTAATCAAAAACATAAAGCAAATGACTCTTTACAGCAAGGTTATTTTGTTCTACTTCACTGCCCCCTCTTTTCAGGGTTTAATATAAAACTTCTTAAATATTCCAGATATAATATGATAATGATCCAATAAGAGTAAAATTCAGTGCTGAGTTATGTAAGAAAGTGCATCTTTGTTGAGAAGATGAAAGGGGATGCAGAGTCAGAAGTAACTCAATATATTCCACATAAAACACTATTAGAGCATGCATAGTCAGAGACATGAAAGATAAGAATCTGCAAATAATAGTGTAAGAATAAGAAAGTAGGAAAATGAAGTCAATATTTACTGATATGTAGAACCATACTTAAGGAGGAGACAAACAAGGTTTAATAAACTGACAGTTGGGAGTGGTGGCTCACACCTATAATCCAAGTACTTTGGGAGGCAGAGGTGAGAGGATTCCCTAAGCCCAAGGGTTCGAGATCAGCCTGGGCAACTTGGCAAGACCTTGTCTCTACAATAAATCAAAAAATTACCCAGGCATGGTGGGGTGCGCCTGTGGTTACAGCTTCTTGGAAGGCTGAGGCGGAAGGATCGCCAGAGCTCTGAAGGTCGAGGCTGTGGTGGTCATGAGTGTGCCACTGCACCCTAGCCTGGAAAGCAGAGTGAGACTCTAACCCACCCCCCCAAAAGAAACTGACAAACTTTTATCATAAAGAGTAAAGTATGTATAAAATTCAATGTGGTTATCTAACAAAATAAACTATTTCCTAAAAGGATCGCGAACTAACTTTTTCTAGTTCCTATGACTTGTTAGGAGCTTCTCATATTAACTAACGATAAGAAACTCAGGCTAGAGAGAGTAAGCCACTTGCCTGAAGTCACACAACTAGCCAGTGGTGGACTAGGGTTGAAACTGAAATCTGACTGGATCCAAGGAGAGCATATAAACTCTTTCTACTGTATTACATAGTGTCTTTTCAGTCAGACCCTTCTTTCAGACATTTTTTAAGTTAACTCATTTGTTAAATATACTCCTTGCCAAGTAAACTGGACTCAGATTATAAACTACTAAGCACTAGCACTGTAGCACTGTTTTCATACTAATTTCTAGTCAATAGTAGACAAAATAATTGTTCTAAAATGCAAGCGGAAAAAAGAGTAAAAGGGGAGTCCATTTTTAAAAAACTTTCTTATTGTGGTATAACTAACATACAGTTAAGTGCACTAATAAGAGAATTTTTATGTATATCTATATGAATGTAATCACCACACAGATCAAAAGACTTAAAATTCCAATGAATAAACCAAGTGGAAAAAAAAAATCAAGTTGGGTGCAGTGACATAAGCCTGTAGTCCCAGTTACTAGGGAGGCTGGGGCAGGAGTACCCCTTGAGCCCAGGAGTTCGAGGCCAGCCTGGACAACATAGACCCAATCTCTAAAAATAAAATAAAATAAAATAAAATAAAAATCACATCCAAGTTCTACATATAGTCATTCAATTAAAGCCAATTTGTTTTCAAAGAGTTATTTAAAAATGTACCCAACAATTAATAACCTTTTAATACCACAGATTTTCTTACCAACAAGTATTTCTCTTGTCCATATACATAAACAGTATTAATCGCATAGTACGATTTATGATCATCACGAATTTTCTTCTGCCTCTGAAAACAGAACCAAAAATCTCAATATTTACAGCAACTAGTTTTCATTAACACAAACACACATCTCTGTATGTATGTGTGGGTGTGTCATAAATAAAAGGGCATTCTTCCCTACACTATGTACTATTTGTCAGTACAAAGAGGATATTGATTTTATGTTTCTCAGTTCTTAGGATCTAAAACAAAAGATGCATTTGTACTGCATAAAGTGCAAGCAGTAGCTAAAAAGGAAGGAAACTATACATATTACTGAAAGTATATTCTAGAGTCACCTGCTGGCAATGCCCACTATACTATAATTTGGTCTGATGTAAGACTCATCTAGAAAGATGTTAGTCTTCTTAAGGGAGTAGTCAGAACTAAATATCAGTATTCAGTTCAAAATATTTACAGTGCATTTACTTCAGGCCAAGGACTGTGTGAGGTGCTTTCACATGTGTAGTCATTTAATCCCCATCTAAACACTGATTAAAAAAAAGACAAATGAGCCGGGCTTGGTGGCTCAGCCTGTAATCCCGCGCCTTGGGAGGCTGAGGTGAGTGGATTGCCTGAGACTGCGGGTTCGAGACCCGCCTGGGCAGGCGAAACCTCATCTCTACAATAAATAAAAAAAAAAAAAAAAAATTAGCCGGGCGTGGTAGCGCGCGCCTGTAATTCCGGCTACTCGGAAGGCTGAGGCGGAAGGATCGCTGGAGCCCAGCAGGTCGAGGCTGCGGTGGCCGGGAGCGGCCACTGCACTCCAGTCTGGGCGATCGAGTGGGACTCCAACTCAAAAAAAAAAGATGATACTTTCTACTAAAAAAGTAGACTGTCCCCGGATGCTTAACAATTGGCAAAAATTCCCCTCCCCCCTTTTTCCTCCTCCCTCCCTCCCTCTTGCCCCCCCTTCTCCATTCTCCTTTCTCTCTCTTTCTCTTTCTCCTTCTTTTCACCCTTCCCTCTCTCATCCAGTCTTTAGGACTGACACAGACTTGGTAAGATAATGTGTCAGTCAATCTTTCAGAGTTAGCTAATGATTCTGAATTGTCAATTATAGTTATTTTTAAATGACACAACATCTTGGAGCTCAGAACAGGACTGGGTGATAGAAACGGACTCTACAAGAAATAGAAGCAAGCACATTATCCCAATAGAATATATCTCCTTATCCTTTTTATTCCCTACAGAGAAAGGATGAGGACTCTGGTCACCATGCACCCACTGCCTTTGCTGCTGCTGCTGCTGCTGCTACAGCCACTGCAGGCCCAGGAGCTTCTAGGGAATATCAATGGTTCATATTTGCCAATTGATAAAATACAAACATTTGCAGAATATTTGGAGGAATTTTATGGTACAGGTCCTACCAGAAAGCCTTCCAGAGAAAAAGTCCTACGGAAGGTCATTGCTGAACATGGAAGAATTTTTAATAGCATGTACTGTAGTTATGAAATGAGGTATAGAAATGTCCACTACAGGCTCCGTTGTGTGCCAGAGAATTTCTTCCTTCATATGGAATATGATGAGCTGCAAGATATCTGTCTGACTGAAACAGTGCCTTGTAAGGATGGAACTAAAAGATGTAAGAAAAGCAATAGAATGATATGGGCGATATATTGTAGTTTAATAGAAGGAGAACGAATGCCAGATTGTGAATATGAATCTTTTCAGAAGAGGGGATATGTCCTTATCACTTGTCGATGGCAAAATGAAACCCAAGAGTTTATTCCTGATAGTGTAAATGGTATGATCCCAGACTAGTAGCAGACAAGCATCATCCATCAGAACTTAGGGTGGAAGAATATAATCCTCTTCATACTGATTCTTGTGGATCAAAATTGAAAATGATAATTTTGTTTCCATCCATTTTAATCACTCACTTCTTTCCCTCCTTCCTCCACCAATACCACTCAAAGACAACATGGGCTGGGTTCACACAGTGCTCACACAGGTCCCATAATTTAGCATGTCTTGAATGTGTTCTGAGTATGAATGCCTGCAGTGAAAGTCTGGCCAGCACCAAGTGGGACAGGAAATGGTTGCCTGACGTGTGCTCCAAAGACACATTCTTGTGATTCTGTAGTTCAGCAGAAAGAATAAAGTGCTTCAATCTAGCGCAGTGGCTCTGGTATGATTATGTGGGGTTACTCACTTTGGAACTTTCTTCCTTGTGGCACAACTTGGCACAAAGAGAACTCAAATCTCTCCAAGACATTTGTGCAATACATCTTTCCAGGGCTATGTTTATAGGTGTTTCACTTGTCCTGTTCGTTCCATAAACACAGCACATGGGACCATGAAGGAGTAGATCTAAATAAGAGACTGCTCAGGACATAACCTTTAAATGTTTAGGAAAGCAAACTCTCCTAAGTGCTTTTCGGTTGTTCAGTGCTATTTGTGTTAATTCCCACATCTTTGCTTTAGCTTCAATGTCAGTGTTCACACAACTATAAACCCTTTCTCACTTTCTGGCATACTCACAATTATCCACAATCTTTTCCTCACTTGCCAGTAGATGTGACTACATCTGATAATACAACACCTCAGAGAAAGGTTGAAGAAGCAGATTGCATCTCCTTTTTTCAAACTTCTTAACATTTTGTTATTACTTATTTTTCTGAAAATGGAATAAAGAATAGTGATGGGGAGGGTAGAGAGAGTATCCATTGCTCTTGGCACATTTCACCCAATCCAATTGGTAAGTGTCCTCCCAGTTTTTAAATCCTTATCTTTACACTCAGAGCTAAGCTCCTAATTTATTAATTGGTTAATATTAATGAAGGACTAGGGCAAAAACTGCTAGTCCTCTTTCACTGACCAAGGAGAAAGACACTGGAAAATCATGCTTCTAGATACCAATCTTGACATAGAGGTATGTGGCTTTTGATTATAATATCTGAAAAAATGAGGATCTCATTCAACTTTGGGGAATCTCCATGACACCCTCTGAAACTCAGCCTTCTATACCCGAGCTGAAGAAATTCTGCACATAGGCTAGCCTGAATCATCTGTGCTATGTTGACATCATCAATCTTGGAGTAGTACAAGATGCAATATATTTACAAGAATTTGGTAAAGTACAATCAAAAAGCATGAAATAAATCATAATGTATCTCCTCTCTTAAGAATAGCAGCCACCGGGCTCGGTGGCTCAGTCTGTAATCCCTCGCTTGGGGAGGCTGAGGTGAGTGGATTGCCTGAGCCTGCAGGCTCAAGACCCGCCTGGGCAACTTAGTGAGACCTCGTCTCTACAATAAATCAAAAAATTAGCCTGGCGTGATAGCACATGCCTGTAGTTCCAGCTGCTTGGAAGGCTGAGGTGGAAGGATGGCCTGAGCCCAGCAGGTTGAGGCTGCGGTGGCCGGGAGCGTGCCACTGCACTCCAGTCTGGGCGACAGAGTGAGACTCCATCTCAAAACAAAAAGAAAAAGAAAAACTACACTGAGATACCGCCTAACTCCAGTCAGAATGGCCATCATCAATAACTCAAAAAATAACAGATGCTGAAAAGGATGTGGAGAAAAGGGAACACTTCTATACTGTTGGTGGAAGTGTAAACTAGTACAGCCTCTGTGGAAACCAGTGTGGCGATTCCTAAAAGTTCTAAAAATCAATCTTCCATATGACCCTGCAATCCCCCTACTGGGAATATACCCAGAAGAACTCAAATCATTCTATTAAAAAGATACCTGCACACTTATGTTTATCGCAGCCTTGTTCACAATAGCAAGAACATGGAACCAACCGTGCTGCCCATCAAAAGAGGACTTGGATAAAAAAATGTGGTACATATACACAATGGAATATTACACAGCCATAAAGAAGAACAAAATCATGAACTTTGCAGCAACCTGGATGGAATTAGAGGCTATAATACTGAGTGATCTTTCACAGAAACAAAGAACCAAGTATCACATGTTCTCACTTATAAGTAGACCATGAACAACTACCATAATACTGCAAGAAAAGGATTGACAGTAGTTGGAAACTGTTGTGGAGAGGGAGGGTGAGAAGATGGGAATGACAGTAGTCGAAATCTGACTGGGGAGGGAGGGCACACCTCATCAACAGGGGTACCTGCACGATGAATGTTTGTATAACCAACCCTGAATTGTACCCCACAATTTGAAAATAAATTTTTTTTAAAAAGAGAAATTTTAAAAAAGATTTTATCAAGCTAAGAGTTTTCACTGGAGAGTATATAGTTACTGGAAAGGAACATGGAGGTCCTTCTGGAGTGCTGCTAATACTGTCTCTTTATCTGAGACTGTTGCATGGGTGTGTTCATTCCGTGAAATTCAGTGAGTTGTACATGTATGACTTATACACTTTTCTATATGCATGTTATATTTCAATAAAAGCAAAACAAAGATGATTTTATCAAGTGATGAATCATTAACATTAATAATAATACACCATCTGTTACTAATAAGTTTACTGTATGTCAAGCACTTTCTGAGTAACATCCATACATTAACTCTTTAAATCCCAAGAAAAACACCTACCTGATTCACCTACAATAATAATGTGCACAGCATTGACCCTTGGGTTGCATATAGTTCTTTGGATTACTAAGTTAAAAATTGAGTTTCTCATTCCATGACTAGAAGGGACATAAAATGAGCTTACAGTCATTGATTCATCCTGCTGATTTTATTATCACTCCTAGAAACAAGGACATTCTGCTTTGCACTGCCCTAGCTCCACGTCATCACACTGTCTGGATGGTATTTTGAAATACATTCATGAGTTCTTCTTTCCCCCACTTTATTAAGATATAATCGACAAATAAAATATACATTTATTGTGTACAATATGATGTTTAATATATGTATACATTGTGGAATGATTACCATAATCAAACTAATTAACATATCTATACCTCACATAGTTATCATTTTTGTGTTTAGTAAGAACATTTAAGATTTATCTAATATTTTAGCAATGTTCCTATATAATACATTATTATTAAGTATAGTCATCATGCTATACAGTAGATCTCCAGAACTTATTCATCCTGTTTAATGGAAATTTTGTACCCTTTGATCAACATCTCACTTCTCTTGCTGCATCCTTATTCCCTAGCAACCATCCCATGCTACTCTCAAGTTCTATCAGTTCCCACTATTTTAAATTCCATCTATAAATGAAATCATGCAGTATTTGTCCCTTCTGTGCCTGGTTTATTGCAATTAACATAATGTCCTTCAGGTTCATCATTGCCACAAATGGCAGGATTTTCTTCTTTTATAAGGCTGAATAGCATTTCAGTGTGTATATATATTCTTTATATGTTCATCCATTGACGGCCATTTAAGTTGATTCCATATGTCAGCTATTGTGAATAGTGCTACAATGAACATGAGAGTGCAGATACCTCTTTGACATGCTCATTTCATATTCTTTGGATATAGACTAAGACCTGGGATTGCTAGATCACATGGTAGTTCTATTTTTAATTTTTTGAGAAACCTCAATGCTGTTTTTCATAGTGGCTGAACTAATTTACATTCTCACCAACAGTGTCCAAGGATTCCCTTTTCTTCACATCATTGCAAACATGTTATCTTTTGTCTTTTTGATGATAGCCATTCAAAAAGATGCGAGGTAAATCTCACTGTGACTTTAGTTTGCCTATCCCTGATGATGATTAGTGATGTTGATTTCTTTTTTATATACATTGCCCATTTGGAAGCCTCTCTGTTAGGTCCGTTGTCCATTTTTAATCTAATTATTTGTTTTCTTACTATTTAGTTGTTTGAATACTTTATATGTTTCAAATATTAACTGCTTATCAGATTGTGATTTGCAAATATTTTCTCCCATTCTGTAGGTTGTCTTTTTATTCTGTTTTTTTCTTTGCTGTGTAGCTTTTTAGTTTGATGCAATCTCATTTGTCTGTTTTTGCTTTTGTCACCTATATACTTGGGATCGTTCTGAACAAGTCATTGCCCAGATTAATGTCACAAATATTTTTTTCCCATGTTTTACAGTTTCAGGTCTGACATTTAAATATTTAATCCATTTTGAGTTAATTTTTATAAGATATGAGACAAAAGTCCAATTTTATTCTTCTGCATGTAGATATCAAGCTTTCTTAACACTTTTAACTAAAAAGACTGTCCTTTAACCATTGTGTGTTCTTGGCACCTTCACTGAAGATACATTGATAATATGCTTGTAGGTTTATTTCTGGAGTTTCTGTTCTGTTCCATTGGTCTATATATCTGTTTTTGTTGTTGCTGTTGTTTTGTTTTGTTTTTTGCCAGTATAGACTTGAAACATATTTTAAAATCAGGTAGTATGATGCCTCTAGCCTTGTTCTTTTTGCTAAAGACTACTTTAGTTGTTTGAGGTCTTTTGTGGTCCATGTGGTTTTGAGGATTATTTATTCTATTTCTATTAAAAATATCATTGCCGGGCTCGGTGACTCAGCCTGTAATCCCAGCACTTTGGGAGACCGAGGTGAGTGGATTGCCTGAGCCCGCGGGTTCGAGACTCGCCCGGGCAACTTGGCGAGACCTCATCTCTACAATAAATCAAAAATTAGTCGGGTGTGGTAGCACGCGCCTGTAGTTCCAGCTGCTTGGAAGGCTGAGGCGGAAGGATCGCTGGAGCCCAGCAGGTTGAGGGAGTGGCCACTGCACTCCAGTCTGAGTGACAGAGTGAGACTCCAACTTAAAAAAAAAAAAAAAATCATTGAAATTTGATAGGAATTGCATTGAATCTAAAGATCATTCTAAGTAGTATGGACATTGTAACAATATTAATTATTTTCATTAATATGTGTCACCTTCATTTTTTCATCAAATTTTTATAGTGTTCTGTTAATAGATATTTTACTTCCTTTGTTAAATTTATTCCTAAGTATTTTTGTAACAATTGTAAATGACATTTTTTAATTTCTTTTTTGCATAGTTTATTGTTAGTGTATAAAGACACTCTGATTTTTGTATGCTAATTTTGTATCATGCAAATTTACTGAACTTATTTATTAGTTCTAAAAGTTTTTTGGTCACATCTTTAGGGTTTTCTATATATAAGATAATGTCATCTGCAAACATAGATAATTTAACTTCTTCCTTTCCAGTTGGATGTCTTTTATTTCTTTTCTTTTTTCTTTTTTTTTTCCTAATGGCTCTGGCTATGACTTCTAGTACTATAATAGAAGTGTGAAAGTGGACTTCCTTGTTTCTGACATTAGAGAAAAAGTGTTTAACTTTTCACCATTTAATATGATGTTAACTGTGAGCTTCTCATACGCAACTTTCTTTATGTTCAGGTACTACTAGACCTAATTTGTTCACGTTTTTTTCATGAATGGATTTTATCAAATGCTTTTTAAGCATCTATTGAGATGATCACATGATTTTTATCTCTCATTTTGTTATTGGGATGTATCACATCTATTGGCTTGCATATATTGAAACATTCATGCATTGATCATGCTGTATGATACTTTTAATGTGCTGTTGAATTTGTTTTGCTAATTTTTTGTTAAAAGTTTGTGAATGTATGCTCATCAGGGATATAGACTTGTAATTTTATTTTCTTGAGGTGTCTTATCTGACTTTAGTACCAGAGTAATGTTATCACCACAAAATGAGTTTGAAAGTGTTTTTTTTTCTCTTCAAATTTTTGGAAGAATTTGAGAGGGATGTTTGGTAGAATTAACTTTTGTTAATAATTCACTGTGTTTTCTTTGCTGGGACACTTTTTACTACTGATTCGATCTGCTTAAATTTTTAAACTGTTCTGAATTTCTATTTATTCATGATTCATTTTTGGCAGTTTGCATTTCTAGGAATTTATCCATTTATTTTAGATTATTCCATTATTGGCATATAATTGCTCATACTCACTTATGATCCTTTGCATTTCTGTGGTTCTTTAGCTGTAATGTCCTCTCTTTCATTTATAATTTTAATTATTTGAGTCTTACTTTTTCTTAGTCCAGCTAAATGTTTGTCAATTTGATTTATCTTTTCAAAAAAAACAACTCTTAGTTTTGTTGATCTTTTCTGGTTTTTTATTTTTTATTTTCCATTTCATTTATTTCCACACTGACTTATTATTTCCTTTCTTCAGCTGATTTTGGACTTAGTTATTCTAATTCCTTGATGTATAAAATTGTGTTATTTGGAATCTTTTTTTTTTCTTAATGTAGGCATTTATTGCTATAAATTTCCTAGAACTGTTTTGCTGCTTTCCATAAGTTTTGGTATATGTGCTTCTATTTTATTTTGTCTCAAGATTTTAAAAATTTTCCATCTTAATTCATTCTTTGACCCATTGGTTGTTCAGGAGCGTGTTGTTTAATTTCCACATATTTGTGAGTTTTTTGAGACTGAGTCTTAAAGATATAATGGTCTCAAGTATTTAAACTCTTTAATCATCTGGGGGAATTCAACTGCCATTTGGTAAGTACACCTGGGCAACTCTACAGAGAAGTTCATGTGGAAAAGAACTGAATCTTCCTGCAATATCATCAAGAAACTAATAACATCTTCCCCAAAGCCATATGAGTAACCTTTTTGGAAGCAAACCCTCCAGCCCTAGTCAAGTCTTTCAAGAATACAGCCATTAATGGCATCCTGACTGCAACTCCCTGAGCAACCTGAGTCAAAGCTATCCAGTTTAGCTGTTTCTAAATTCTTGACTCACATAAATTGTGAAATAAGTGCTTGTTGTACAAGCTACAAAATTTGGAGGTAATTTGATATGCAGTAACAGATAACCTTTGTATATTTGTTCCTGAAAAATCAGATTATTATGGAAGAAAACAATCAGCTCATGTTGGATGCTTTAGACATGCAAAATTGTAAGTTTTCATGTACTTTTCAATTTCCTGTTTCTTTGTAAGTTAAGTTTAGACATCATTATTTAGAACTATATGCTATAGTTTCTATTTCTACTACAACTTGGCTATTCTCACTCATACTTCTTGTCCTTATTTTCCAAGGAAGCTGAATCTGAAGAAAAAAAAAAAAGCCTCAGAGACTTTCAGAAACTAAATGCAAGTAGTTAGAGAATGACTAAAGAATAAATGAGGAAAAACGTGTCTTTATGACAAATTTAAGGAATTCTATCTGGTGAAACATGCCTGCATCTTTGTCTTTGGTTTCTTCCAGTAACTACTTTCATCTTATCATGTAAAAAATACCACCTATAATAGGGGTAAAAGTGAGGGAAAGTGACAAATGAAGAGGCAATGATTCTTACTTTTAACACATCACATCTGGTTCACGAGTCCGAATTTCAGCCTCATTCTCTCTTTCACACATCTTCCATACATCAAGCAGCCTATGTGTGAGCTTGGAAAAGCCACGCCTTTTCTTTCTCTTCAAAGTAAAGGAATCAAGAAATCAAGTCCCTTGGAAAAACAATCACCCAAATTCCATGTTTACCGGATCCCAGGAAACTGGAGGATGTGATGAGTTAAAGTACCAGGAATTAAGTCATAACCACACAGTACCGGTTTAATTGCCCTGCATCTTTTTGGTACAAAAATAAATCATGTTTTTTATGAGTTCACAGCAAATAGAAACTCATAGTATTATAATTACAAATTATAGATATTATAATTATAAATATTATAATATTCACAAGAATCACAATATCTCAAACTACAGTTTCTCTGAAAACTTTTCAAGCAGAAAAGTTTCTATTTCATACTTTCATTGTTGGTTACCATAAGCCTGTGTCACAAGTAAAGGAGTCATATTCTCTGCCTACTGTTTGCCCAAAGATAGGTTTAGTCATTTGCCCCAGTCACACAACAAATTAGGGTCAACAATGAGATAATACATTTTATCCAAATATTTAGTTTCTTTTTTTTCCCTAAGATAGATCCTTCTCACATGTCTGAGACATGAGGAACTTGACATCTATGAACAAACATATTTTTATGAAGACAAGAAATGACTCATCCCTTACTCACTGCACTTGGTACAGTCATTCTGTAATTAGTATTAGATATGACAATAAATATTACACCTCAGTTTTCATGGTTAGTTGATCAAAAAACTAATTTAAAAAATCCAGTTCTTCTTAAGAGATAAAAGTGGATACATCCATCAACTTAGAGCCTTTGAAGAATGCCTCTAGCCCTATCAAAAGAAGTAAAATAGGTTGTATCCAAAATGAGATTCTGAATTTAGAAAAACCTTCTCCTTAAAAATAGATTCTGAGACTTTATATGTCTTCCAACCACTAGAGTGTAAATTTCAAGAAAACAAAAACATTAACTATATATAGCAATAAGTTTATATAAAAATGTGTTTACTTAACTCTATTCCAAAATATCAAATATTTGAAAATATTCAATTGTCAGGGTTGTATTTTTTCTCTTATTAAAATATATTTATTATAAGTAGGTTCAAGTAACTTACCATTTCAATATATGCTCCAGCGTAGTAGTGTCTGAGCATTTCCATATTGAAGTGCATAATATTTTAGGCATTTTTCTCATGCCTCATTCTATTCTCAATGCCTAGTTCCTCCCACTTAGTAATCCTCAATAAGTATTTCTTAAATGAATGAACTAATGATATATAATAAAGGATCCTCAATGGTATAAACATTTAGATGAACTAGTTTTTTTAAACCCATGTTCCATAGATTTATCTTGTTCATTGTCTCGGTGAGAGGTAAACAAAGAAAAGAGTTGCACATTTTAGGTTTACATGAAAAGAAATCTATGAAAAATATTGGTCTAGGAACCTGTGTAGCAAATATCAAAATAAACAGAAGGCTTCTATGAAGGGGCGGACATTAGGAATATGAAAGGGGAAATTTCAGGAGAGACCATGAGTAAAGAGAATAAGGGAATTTCCTCCACTTGTGAGATAGATAGCATATAAAATAACCACAAGGGCTGGACATGAAAAGACCTCTAAGGAGGTGTTTATGACAGGAAGAACAGTAAAGTCAGTAAAGGGACATTGTTAGCACATGGAAATAAAGATATTAGTGAGTGTTACCCAATATTTGCACCTTCCTACCTCCCGCCCCTTTCAGTAATGAGGATGTGGAAGTCACAGGAGATATATCTGGGGAGGGCAGAGGGAAAAAAGCCTGTGTTCCAATGTCCACTTGTTTATCTTTGGTGGGACATTAAAGACTAACAAGGAATTTTATTGCCTTAATTTATTCCAACTTAAGATATACATTGCATCCTTAGACAAATAGACATTGAAAGTTTATGAGCAACTCATTTGTTGAAATTTTGACCCCAGCATTTGGAGAAGGTTATAGTGAAAGGAGTTCAACAAGTAAGTGAAGATCTGAGGCTATTATTATTCTTGTCGCTTTCTGTAGTAATTAAGATACAGACAAATCTGATGCAACAATGATTCCTAAATGTAGTAGTCCAAACAGATAGAAGTGTATTTCTCCCCTATATAACAATTCAGAAGGAGGCAATTTGTCCATGGAGGGAAAGTGGCTCTGCTCTAGGTGATCACTGAGAGACTGGGGGTCATCAGTGTTATGACTCCATCATTTCTTAGCTCTAAGATACTGTTTTGGTTCAGTTGGTTGAAGCTAGCTCCTCATGGCATTTCAGCCCATGAGAATGGGATAAAGTAGATTAGAAGGAAACCAAATTTTTCTAAAGAGAACATAGCTAGGAATTTGCTTACATTTCTTCAGCTCATGTCACACTGACCAGAACTTACTGAAAACTAACTCACATTTAAAGCAAAGAGGGTTGGAGAATACAGTCCAGTACTAAAGGGGAAAATAAGAAAATGTGCCCTGGGAAATAATTACCAGACTGCCAAACATTTGATCTTACCTAAAGAAATGTTTTTCTCAATGCATTTGACTGTTACTCAATCTTTAACCATCTGCCCAGACCAACACTAGACCTCTGTAGGAATTCTGGGAATGTACTTAATACTCTCCCTCCTTCTAGTCTTAGCATATCTATGCAAGGTTGTTATTGAGAAATAAAGTCTTAGCCACTTGTGCAGAGTCTTATCTCTGTCAACTGCAGTGGAAGTACAAAACCCATTGCCAACAATTTCAGTGTAGAGTGATTGCTGAAATCTAACTTCAAAGGCTTGGTTCACTGGTTCTCAGTTCTGCCTGGTGAACCAGAATCTCTTGCAGAATCTTTTAACAGAAATGCCAAAGCTCAGGCCCACTTCTGAAGATTTAATTCACTAGGCATGGGCAAGTCTTAGACATCTGTATTTTTTGTTAATCTGCCACAGGCAATTCTAAGGCTTAGCTAGATCATTGGTTAGTGTCATGCCAGAAGCCTAACTATTAAAACAAACCATCAGGAAGGTACTATATCCAAGAAAATAACTTCCCTTTACTTGAAATGTATGCATTAAGCTATCACAGATGAGTGACATTAGTTACCAATATTCTACATCCAACTAGCTCTCCTTGCTCTGGTTGAAATTAAGCAACCTATTAAAAATAACCAAGGGATGAGAATTAGTCTTTATGGCAGTTCTAGTTCTCCCTATAAACTCATGGACTTGAATTATAAGTTAATATATAGATGGTACCTAGCAAAGAGTCTGAATTTTCTTAACTATGGATTTGTTAATAAAATCAAGTTTCTGGAAAGCAAAGTCAAGAGCAGAAATTCAGTTGTGGTGACCTTACCTGAGTAATTCTAATCAGCCTTTCTAGGGACATTTTTGTCCTCTCTCTAAGACAACTGCAATAGTCATCATACAAAATGATCTCAACATTTCCCATCTGCTACAAATCAAATGTGTACAGAAAAAACACAATATCTTAATTTTGTCAACAACTAATCAGTCATTCTCATGAGTTACCACTCTTAAGAAAGCTGACAAACAAACTAAATATGCAGTATAGTTTCAACTAAAAATTATTAAATACATTAAACAGCTTCTTAGAAAAGAGTTTTTCATTAAGATTAATACTTCCAAACTATCAAAAACTTCTCCCTCCCCAATCTTCCTTCTTATATGGAAATAAAGTAAATACAGAGAGAAATATTTATGTTCCTACATGGGATTCATGGCCCTCTAGTATTCTGTCCCCTCCCCGCCTTGTTCTGCAGAGTTGTAGTCTCTGTTCCCCTGGTACAACGTGCCTGATGTGGCTGACATGTGATCTGAATTTTATCTGCTTGATTAGGGCCTAGTTATATTCTCTGGCCGGCTCAGCCTCATCATGGCTCCCATTCATTGCAGATTCTTACGTAGCATGACTGCATCTGGCAGTCCAACTGAGCCTCAGTTGTACAGGGTTGTCTTGGGGAGGTCCTGCCTCTCACCTTATGATTTAGGCTACATGGAGACTGAATGCACCTCAGGAAGCCTTAGCATCTCCTCTGACTGTCCATGTCATGCCACATCACTTACTCTGATGAGGGTGTATCATAAGAAGTCTATTCTCAATGTCATCCTCAGTTTTCCTACAGAAACAGTCCTTTCCCCAATACTAAGCCTCATCAGAAGATATTAAGACATGCACGGCTAATGGTTTTGCTCTCTTATGATCTCTCCCTTCTTATTTTCACCATACCTCTGATTTTGGCTGAAAACGGAGTAGAGTTTTCCTTTGTTTTTATCTTTGTCAATTTCTTTTTTTTTTTTTTTTCTTTTGAGTTGGAGTCTCACCCTGTTGCACAGACTGGAGTGCAGTGGCCGCTCCCAGCCACCGCAGCCTCGACCTGCTGGGCTCCGTCCGCCTCAGCCTTCCAAGTAGCTGGAATTACAGGCGCGCGCTACCACACCCGGCTAATTTTTTTATTTATTGTAGAGATGAGGTCTTGCTTGCCCAGGCGGGTCTCGAACCCGCGGGCTCAGGCAATCCACTCACCTCAGCCTCCCAA